>VXBH01002516.1:24054-101993 GCA_013400035.1 Rynchops niger | reverse complement strand
CATTAGCGTAACACAGAGGGGAGGAGGAAGGAAAGAGAAGAAATTTTAAAAAAATAAAATAAAATAGGGGGAGGGGGAGGCCTTCTTTCCGCACGATCTGCGGCGGGGCCGCGGGGAGCAGGGCCGCGTCCCGGCGCGGATGAGGAGAGGGAGTGATGCCGCAGGANGAGGCGCCGGGCTGGGAGGACCGCTGCCCCCCCACCCCCCGGCCCCAGGGCGGAGGCACTTACCAGCCGAGCCGGAGGAGGACCCTCTTCTCCGGTGGGCGGCGGCGGCCGGCTGTGGCTGAGCGGGCCGGGCGAGGTCCGAGGGCTGCTCCTGCGCGGGGGACGGCGTGGTGGCGGAGGAGGAGGAGGAGGAAGAGACGGCTCCCGGGGGGCTCCAGCCGGGCTGCGGTGGCTCTGGAGCGGCGGGGCGGGGCGGCTCGGCGGGGCCGCCGAGGTCCAGCAGCTGCGGCGGCCGCTCCTGCAGGGCNGCAGGGCTGCGGCGGGCGCCGCGGCGGGCTTCCTCTCCATCACTTCCAGCTGCTCGTCGAAGTCTTCGTCTTCTTCCTCCTCTTCCTCTTCCTCCTTCTCGTCGTCGAGCACGAACTGGTAGTTGAACTGGGGCTGCTGCGGCCGCGCTGGCCCGGAGGAGGAAACCAAGGGCGACTGGTCCATCTCGTCCATGGTGCCTGGAGCTGCCGGAACAATGAGTGCGCAGCGCTAGGGCTGTGCCTCTGCCGACTGTGGGGGGAGGGCTGGGGTTGCGCCGCCGCTGCGGGACCTGGCTCCCACGCCCTGTTGAGTCACCGCTGGGGGAGGCGGCGGGGCGCGGCCGCCGCGGCGCCGAACGACGGCGGCGACGGCCAGTAGGAACGCGAGGGAGGGGAGGGATGGCCAATGAGGCGTGGCGCTGGGCGCGGCCACCTCATGAATATGCAGCGTGTGGGCGGGGCGAGGGGGGACGGGGAAGTCGGGTAAAGTTCAGCGCGGAGAATGCGGGGAGGGGTCCGGATTTGGGCTTCGCAGGGAATCGGGCTGCGGGGTACGGGTCGGCCGTAGCGTGGTTTGTCTCACCGTGGATGTGACCGAAGGGTCCCGGGGCATCGCAGGGACCGTAGGGGGTGAGGCTCCTTCCCTGTGCCGCTCCGGCATCGCGTCGATCTTCCCCTCTTGGGTGGGAGGTGGAGCCGGTGGGCGCCTTCCTCCGAGGGGAATGGAAGCTTTAAGTGGAACGCCATGCAAAACTACGTACTGTGTCTGAAAAAAATAGACCGGCGGGGGGACATTTTCAACAGAGACAAATGTGTTTAACCACTCGTGTGGGTTTAAATCAGCCGTCTGAACAGATCTAACCATCTCTGTAGAATTTGAATTGGGCAACTTGTGCAGGAGGCAAAAGGCAGCTTGTTCACAAAGCAAAAATTGGCGTATGCTGCTGTGCTATAGGGGTCTGATGTGGTCTCTTGCTTTGGGCTCAGAGATGGAACATTGGCCGAGCCCCTTAGGGTAACAGTTTAACTAAAAAGCTGTATATTTTGATGCAATTTTCACCCACACAGCTACCACAGGAAGACCAAAAAGCTCTTACAATTCTATATTTAATACTCTTCCAACCTTATTATGGAATTTTAACCCACAGATGATTTGTTCTCCCACATGTGGCTGTATAAAGGGATCAGTTCATGGAAACGTTCACAGCAAGCAAACCACAAGCTCAGTGCGACACGAGACCTTAAGGAAAAGAAAGAACAACTCTCCTATCACTATGTTCGGCCATGTCAGATACAGTGTATGCAAAGATGGATATTCAGGTGGAACGTCCCATTAAGCAGAATGACTGATGACACCCTGGCAACAGGAAAGGTTCCTGAGTGGGCTCAGTTCAGCATATCCAAATGCATGGAGGGTGGCTGCATTTCATACTGCAGAGGGAAGAGTCTCTAGCATGAAACTTGTGTTAGATCTCCAGCGTTCGGGGACTTTATGAAAAACAGCATGGCAACACAGAAATGGAATTATGTCAGTTATCCCTGAATGGTATTTTTGATCTGGTAGAAATGGTGGGTCTTAACTTGGAGGATTGCAGCCCAAGATCTCTGCTGTAACTCCAGTACCAGCACTTCCACTTCACTGAGACAGTAATTAATTTGGTTCATAGAATCATAGAACGGTTTGGGCTAGAAGGGACCTTAAATATCACCTAGTTTCAACCCCCCTGCCGTGGGCAGGGACACCTCCCACTAAACCAGGTTGCTCAAAGCCCCATCCAGCTTGGTCTTAAAGACTTCCAGGGACGGGGCATCCACAGCTTCCCTGGGCAACCTGTTCCAGGGTCTCACCACCCTCACAGTAAATAATTTCTTCCTAATATCTAATCTAAATCTCCCCTCTTTCAGTTTAAAACCATTACCCCTCATCCCATTGCTCCACTCCCTCATAAAGAGTCCTTCTCCATCTTCCCTGTAGGGCCCCCTTTAGGTACTGGAAGGCCGCTATAATGTCTCCCTGGAGCCGTCTCTTCTCCAGGCTGAACAACCCCAACTCTCTTAGTCTGTCCTCATAGCAGAGCTGCTCCAGCCCTCGGATCATCTTCATGGCCCTCCGCCGGACCCGTTCCAACAGGTCCATGTCCTCCTTGTGCTGAGGACTCCAGAGCTGCATGCAGTACTCCAGGCAGGGTCTCACCAGAGCACAGTAGAAGGGCAGAATCACCTCCCTGGACCTGCTGGCCATACTTCTTTTGATGCAGCCCAGGATGCGGTTGGCTTTCTGGGCTGCAAGCGTGCATTGCCAGCTCATGTTGAGCTTCTCGTCCACCAGCACCCCCAAGTCCTTTTCCTCAGGCCTGCTCTCAGGCCATTCTCTGCCCAACCTGTATTTGTGCCTGAGATTGCCATGACCCAGGTGCAGGACCTTGCACTTGGCCTGGTTGACCTTCATGAGGTTCGCACAGGCCCACCTCTCAAGCCTGTCCAGGTCCCTCTGGATGGCATCCCTTACCTCCAGCGTTTCGACCGCGCCACACAGCTTGGTGTCATCGGCAAACTTGCTAAGGGCGCACTCAATCCCACTGTCCGTGTTTCCAACAAAGATGTTGACCAGCACTGGTCCCACTACTGACCCGAGTCTCCTTTTTACTTATATATTGCTACCCGGTGTCTTACACCAGCTGCCACAGTGTAAGTGCATGCAAAGAAAATCTTAATACTCCCTCTGTTTTCCTACTAGCTAGTCAGTTTGGAAAATGGAGAGCACTCAGTTCTGGGTAAGGTAAATTCTTATAACATTTTTATGTTTTGAAGAAGCTTGATATGCTAAATTGCATTAAGAATTGAGTAACAAGCTGGTGATGGCTTTTATCTAAAAAAACCCCTCAAACCAAACAGGCCAGATTTAATAACCTTATGGATGGATAAGAGTCTGTAATCTTCAGTGGCATTTTACCTCATTCACAGTAGATGACCAGGCCTGAAATATTTTACTAAAAGGAAAATTCACGTTTTCTGTGTGGTCCTAATAACCATGTCAATATACAATACCCCGATTCAGATCCGTCACTAATTTATTACATACCAGGAAAGTAAATAGAGTTTTATTTATTTTTGTATTGTAAATCTGCACTTTTTTTGTGTAACAAATAAAAAAACTTTGAATAAGTTCTTTATAATTTCACCAGACAATCTGTTTTTTGCTTCTCTTGGTTAAACAAGAAAATGGAATTTTAACATTCCATTAAAATAAACCCTAAGGCAACAAGGTACCTTTAAAATTTTGTAAAATTTTGAGTACAGACACAGTGCTGAAACTAATTTTAACATATTTAACTGCAGTGATTTTTGGTCATCTGCAAGTAGGAAAAATCTATATATAGTTTGGCTGATTTTATCAAAATGTTTGCAAGAGAATCCATCATCAGTTAAAGACAAATGAAGGCGTTTTTTATTTAGAGAAAGGAAGTGACTAAAGGTCCTGGAGGGAAACAGGAAGGGAGTTCCAGGTAGCCTAAGCAAGTCAAATTAACAAGACAAAAATACAGCTCTCCAATCAGTAAACTGTACTGCAAAACACCCTTTCTTTTTGCTCTTTAGAAAAATAGTTTTACAATTCTCATATGAAGTTTGTCAACAAGTAGGAGTACTTCACAGATATTCAGCAAGTTAATTCACAAACTTAGTTTCCATGAGGTGTTTTCATCTAGCAAGCTTAAGAAGAAGAGCATTCAGTATGTGGAAGAGAAGCACCAGTTGGTGTTCCACTGTCACTGTCTGCTTGATCTTACACAGAACTAATACAATATCACAGCGTATTGTAGACTAGGAAAATAATTGTGACGGGACAAATAAAATATTATCGCTTCACAGCAGCATCAAACAGAAAAAAACATTTGGTTTCAGAGAGCAGTCAGCAATTTAAAAAGATGGAGCTATAATTGCAGGGATGGTTGGATTTCTGTCCCTCCTTTTAAGCTTAAAGTACAATCCTCCAGGCTTCAGGCATCATGTCTTTATCTCTGGAAGGATAAAACTCCGTAGTTCTTTTGTTTTCAGATTATGCCTTTGCTACAGTGCCTTCTTCAGTTTGTCTTCATTTGAACAGGCTGTACTTCTTTTCAAGATCAGTAGTGCAATATTGTGGCAAAATCACTGTTTAGTTTATTAATACAAATGCAGCATATGGAGGGAAAGGTGTAAAAGCAATAGTACAGAGGGATTACCATCTCTTGATGGTAACTCAGTCAGGTTTCAGCTTTATCAGATCTCCTGTGGGACCTGCCTTTCAGCCTGGTCTTCTGCAATAATTAACATTTTCTCAACTGTCACTTTTTAAACCTTTTATGTCCTTTAGTGTTATGGGCACTTCCTATTCTGGAATTGTTTCTAACATGCCATAGGCTGACTTAGGTGGAGCCAATTTTTCCACTTTCTTTTTTTTTATCCTCCCAACGTAATCCTGATAAATCAGACGAGGCTATTTCTACAGTAAATGTCCTAATAACCATGTCAATATACAATACCCTGATTCAGATCTGTCACAAAACATTCTTTAAAACTTCTTCAGTCAGCCAGCTGGGTGCTGAGCCAGTCCATCTGCATAAATTAGAGTGATTTAGGGACCGCTCTCAATTACACCAACTGCCATGAGTGCAAAGTTGCCCTTAGCTGTAGCTTTAAATTCCTACTTCCAGGTAATTTCTTCCTAGGGTACAACTTGGTATGTTTAAGCTTTCACTCAAAGGAGCCAAAGAATGATGTTACAACAGTGAACAAGAATATATTTGCTCACTGTTAAAATACACCAGCATTTGAAGTGAATCAAAGCAACGACTGATAACACACAATGCTCTCCAGCAAATGAGACTATGACTTGAGGAATTCACCTCACTAAAACCGCACAGGAATCCACCATTAATTGGATTTTGCTGTGACTACTCTTTCCCTTGCAAAAGACCATTAGGTCTTAAAAAGATGATACACAGTTAAGATATCAATTTTACATGTTACAGACATTCATGACCCTGAGCAGTGGGGTCCATCCACACCCAAAGAAGACATTGTTTACACGGAAGAGAGGTGAGACTTCTGTGTGAAACCTCGAACATTTCCCGTAGCACTTCCATGTTCTTGGATAACCTCCTATCTAAATACTGACCCCAGTGAAGGCTGCTTCACTTGTAGGACTAACAAGTTCCCAACAAGCAGATAGCGTGGATTTAAAACAAATATTTTCCTTGAAGTTCTTTCCTCTCTGCCTGGTCAGAGGGGTGAGGGTTGGACACTTTGTAGGAGCATGTAGTCAATCAGAAAAGTCCTTAAGTGAAAACTAAGACTTAAAGACTTACCTTTCATTCTTACAATGATGCAATATATTAATAACAAAATTGAATCAAATGTTTCTATTCACACGTTAATAATAGTATATTAGGAAAACAAAATCATGGGAATGTGGCAGAATGATGTACACTAAACAATTTTTAATACCACTTTCTAAATCCATCATGTCACTGTAGAAAATTTAAAGATACAAGAATGTGAAGTCTTCTGAGACTCTCTGTGAGCATTCCTAGACTTTTCTAAGGAATCAGAATGAATGGTGAAAATTCTTCAAATTATCCAGAATACAGGTAATTCCCCACTTCAGGTTTAATATTGCTACTCTTCAGCCCCCCACACTTTTAATAAATACAATTAAATTATTCACTTACCAGTTTGGCCGTAATACTTTACACTCTCAAGGAACTGTAAGGACCACCAGCTTCATTGAACCTAGACACAAAAAATCCATTCTCTATTAATACGTCATGGAAACGGATCAAGGTAGTATCATAATTACTTTTTCTAATTCATGTTCTCCCCTCTTACTTTTCATTTAAATAGGAATGCTTAAAATCAGTATCAAGTTTAGATCTCAGCATCCCTAAATCTATACCCATGGACATGTCTAAATTCAAACTTTTCAGCCTTAATACATGGCTTTTTTTTTTTTTTTTTTTAAGGGTTTTATTGCAGTTCTGCTCTGGTTTATGTGAATATGCCACACACGGTAATTAAAGTAATGAACCAGCAATGTTTGTTGCCTGTGTGTCTGGGAGTTCAATGGAGGGAAGAAAGTCCATTGATGCTCAGTAACTTTCAGGTCATTTGGACTGACATATTCGTGACGTTCAATTCCTGGGGAGTGAAGGAAGTACAAAGTATTCATTACACTGCAAATTAGGGCACAGAGTAGTTTTACAAGTTACAGGTGTAGTTTTAGAGCAGGAACAGAATTTGGATGGCATGTTCCACGCTCAGAGTATCTAACCTCTGTCTAAACCAGAGATGTTCAACCCCTGATTTCTTAACTTGGAATGTAACAAGTGACTGAGCTGAATTAGCTGAACAAGCTGAGGAAAATACATTCCCTGCATATTCAGGAGAAGGTACAGGTGGTAAATCTGGTCTGGCAGCTCCACTGTTCTGATTTCAGATGCAGAGCAAGTGATGCTACTATCTTGGTGACTAGAACTTACAACTCCAACAGCAAGAACGAACTACCTGAAATCACGGTATTTTATCTGCATTATTTTTAATGTCTTTTTTAAAACTCGGGAATTCATAAATTTTATAATAGTTTGGGATTTTAAATGGTTTGCTTTTTTAAAGGAAAAGTGCATATATTTAAATTAGAAATCAATTTTTGCTCTTTGTATGCACTGATACTTACTGACTTGGGAACGAAACAGCCTAGTTACCAATATTCAGGGTTATTCCCTTGGCCTCCAAATATGCCCGAGGAGTAAATGGATTGATAGTAGCAACATTTTCACCATTAGTATAGAGAAGGTTGATGGCATTGCTACCGGGATTATAAAACTTGAAGATACAAGCAAAGTTTACACTGGAAGCAACAGTACTGATTTTAAATGCCTCACATTTGAAAGGTACCAGCCCACCATCTTCCAGCACTTTGCTCACTCCTTAATGACTTGCTCCTTGTAACTGCTTTCATTAGACTACAGCAGCTGAAGTCTTCACTGGAGTTATGGTGGTGTTTTGGGGTCGCAGTGCATTTTAGACTTCCAAAGACAGAAGGTATGGCAGCTTTGGAAGACAACACCAAGGCTGTGATCGCTGCTTCTGTCTTGTAAGTGTTTAGGGAGCTCTTCCTTTTATTTGGGTCAGGCAAAGATAGGACAGCTAAAAATTTTTCAACATGCTTACCCTGCTTTGTCAGTATCACATGAAGCTGATCATACCTGAAGCCCTTTATCTACCTCACCTTTCTCCATGTAGAACGCTCCAGCTTTTGAACACTTTGAACAATTTCCGTTAAATACAGCAGTGGCAGAAGATTCAAGGTTATAAAATTCCTGCTAGTTTTGTAAAAACCAGCAGCTGGATAAATTACAGAGAGCTGATAATCTCTCTTGTGGAAAGGGAACCAGGGGAATTCAGTTGTTACTCCATTCCCTTTGGGAGCCATCAGCTAGTATGTAGTTTTTACAAGCGTGTGTGTCTTTTACCGAGTTGGTAAAACCAAAAAAGGAGGATGAGAGAGGTGAGAGAATGACTGAAGACATTCCAGGATAGAGATGCAAACAATGTAAGACCTGAAGCTATAGGAAACCTGAATTTACTAGTTTTACTGGTTTTGGAACTAGTTTCTGACTGGTGTAGATAGGGATGTATTTTAGGTGAGTCATGCCAGTGGAACTGTGGTGTAGGCTACCTAGGTGCAGCTACAGTTTTGGCAAGGACAGGAAAAACAGAAGGGAAATAAATCCTGTAGGCTGAATTCTCTCTGATGTATGCTGTGAAAAGGAGCAGAAGCAAAAGGAAAAGATCTTGAAAAAACAGTACATGAAAAAGAAGTTACATAGGGCTACTTTATTCCCTAAAGAAAATCAAGGTTCTTTAGACTTTCTAGGGCATGATGTTTGGCACGTATCACTTATCCTAAGCTATCTTCAAATGCTTTTTTTTCAGTGCAAATATAGTTTTTACTCTTCTCATTGTAACTTGTGAAAAACCAACACATATCAGTAAAAACTGTCTGCTTGAATACCATGTAACAGCTGCTTAAATTACTAGGCTACTAGCTGAGATTAACTGGTTTTATTCCATCAGGTAGAATCAGGTTGCTAAACAGTGCAAGTTTTAATGTATGAGCCTGGAAATAATGATAACTTGACCATATCCTGGGCAGAAATGCCCAGGTAAATTGAAAAAAACAATCAGTTTGGCTTTAGAGGTAGCTAGCTGTATGTTATTTGTTTCTAATCCAAATCTTACCCACTTTAAGCATTAGAAAATAAAATTAGAATTTAGGACTAGCGATCTTTAAGATTTATCCAACTAAATTGATTCAACAGAGTTCTTGTAAATTTTGCATGGTGCTATTGTAACGTTGAACAGATATCTCTGATGGAGCACATTACAACCTCGTGAGGTACCAAGATGTACGTGCAATTTATACTAACTAAACGTAATACTTCATCAAAACTTCTGTCCTGGATTTCCTGTGAAGTGGGTGATGGTTAGTACCTCTGTAGACTCAGCCTCGCTGCAGACTCAGTTTTTCTGCCCTGATCTTAAGCACTTTGCCCCCCGCCCCCTCTCCAAATCCATTTCTGTGGCACGATGCCGAACTTTTACAAGTAATTTATGTATCCCACTGTGGGATAAGAGGAAAGACAGCTGGGAGCAGACAAAAAGAGATGCTAAAATGGACTAGACCTCCAGCTGCTGACACACAGAATAGGAAGATCAGCACTGTCAACTGGCACAATCTGAAACTATTAACTTCAGTTCCCTCAGACTAAAACAGCCCAGGACTGGTTAATTCTTACTTCTTCATATAGCATCCCTCTAACTGCAACCAAATAAAGATAAACATCTCATTCATAAAAATAGTACAGGATACAATCTCCCATATTTTTCAGAAATAGCAAGTGCTATTTTAACTGCTTTAACAATAAAATCAGGTGCCCCAATATAAATGCATAGTATATGATACACCGGGTCAATTTTAGATCATTTTATGGCAATTGGATGACATTTAAATTTTTATTGCATTCCTAACAGTATGTCATTTTTAAACACACGGTGTTAGGGATTTTGTCTTCCTCTGCTTGGAAATTTCAGTTCAGATTTTGGATATTCCTTCAGCCTAAGTACTTACGCATTCACGGTTGTGTGAGGCATATATATATGTATGTATTTATAAAAGCATATGCAAAGTGTGAACCAAAAAAGCAAAATATACTGTCTCTAGCCTGTCCGACTGTTTGGCTTTGTTTAATTATGTTCGTGTTTACGCTATGGAGTGCTTAGGCTTCCTGGTCAAGTACCAAGGCTCACTGCATTATGCAACATACTGGCATGTTACGAACTCAATTCCTCCTACACATAGTTCATAAGCCACAGTACAACAGGTGGATGAAAGACATGTTGCGTAGGGGTGTTTTGGAAAAAATGAGGTAACAACAAACCAAACAGGTCAGTGGAAAAAGAGCAGGCAGTTTGCTACCTACCATTATTGGTTAGTTGATTTCTCTTGCAGATGTTTTGGATTTGCAAGCTAGATCTAGAAGCCAGCAAGGAAATATATACATACATAGAAAGAAAAAAAAAAGGGGTAAAAAATTGTTTGAGCTAAGAATAGCATCCCATAATGTTAAATTTAGATACATAGGCAGACCAGAATATAACAAACATATACAGGCACTATATATATTGTTACAGCTAATTGCATAGACTTCTGTGAGTTCTCCTCAGTTGTAAGCTTCTAAGGTGAGACTACATAATCTCCTATTTACAGAGCGTAACAGAACGAACCCATAACCCTGATCACAGCCTCTGTATGATGCATAGATATTATAAATACCTCCTACCAGGGTGGGCTTATGTTTTCCTTTTCAATCAGCTTTCTCGCAATGCTGCAGACACACCAAATGCGTCAGCTGGAAGCACTGCCAAACCCAGCGCTGGTAACTCACACTGCGAAAGTTTAGAAGAATCATCATGCCGATGAAGTTAATGGCACACTATACAGAACAATTCAGTTTCCATTTATTCTGCTTCATGTCAGCACATGACTGATTTACTTTAAAATCCTTTCTGAGTATTGGCAACACACAGATGTGTGGGATATGTGTGGGCAATATTTGTAGCCATGTCACCTGGGGCAATTCACATGGGGTTTGACAAGATAGGGAAGTTTGGGGTTTGGCAATACTCAGATAAGGAACGCACAAGATTACTTCAAGAGATAGTGTTGAGTATTTGTGTTCTCAGTGCTACTACACAGAAACTCTGGCACTGCCATAAGCTGTGTGGTACTCTTCCAAAAATAATGGCCATCTAAAAGAGCAAGCGTGAATAACAGCTGGCTGTTCCTGTCCATGTGTCTGAATGCAGTCTTTTTCTCAGGAAGAGCAACGCAATACTGAAGCCAGGAGTTTTAGGGCTTGTCAGCAATGGTTAGGTGGGGAATAGTTTCAAATGGCAATTGAGAAAGGTGGGGATTTGTGCACAGAAACTGTGAATGTTAGCTGAGCGAGCTCTCGGTGCTTTGCAACCTGGTTGCGAGGACAAGCCAAGCCATATCAGTCAGCAGCAGCTGGAAAAGAAAGAAAATAGAACAAAACGGAACCTGTATCCCTAAGTTTTTGAAAGAAAAGTCTGTGGTCAGACATGAGATGAGTAGGAGAGAAAGAGTTAAATGAAACATGAGCCCAATATACAGAAATGGAAAAAGATGAAGATAAAAAGGAAAGGGCAAGAAATCCCCTTTTCTAGCAGAAAAATAGATGATGCAGAGAAACAGTGAAAAATGAAATTTCAGGTTACCTTGCTGCACTGAATGTATTAATAGTTGGATTCAGTTCTGTTGTTTGAAATGAAGACAGAAGAAAGGAAAGGGCATAAAATCACCTTCCAAGCAGAAAAACAGATGAGGCAGAAAACTAATGAAAAATCTGATTTCAAGTTACCTTGCTGCACTGAATGTATTTATAGTTATTTTAGGTACGCATGTAGGCCTATATTCTTCTTTATTCTCCCTTCTCATTCGAAACTTATTTTGAACGACTGATTTTTCACTCAGGCATATGCACATTGCATATTAGTGTTACTACAGTAAAATGCCATTGTTTATGGATAGCGGAAGGCAAGAGGACTAAAATTAGGTGCAAGACAAATTGAGAGGGAGTTGTTGCTGTGTTTTTAGTATGACGAGGACTGACCGTACAGCCTGATCTTCCATTCTGCTTGTTCTAATTATATAAATGTATTAAAATAGGAAGGTGTTGCCCTAAGTTAGGCAATATACTGAAACAACCATGCATTAATTTAATGGATAATAACAAATTTGAATCTCTGCATTTATGTATACCACTAGGATTAAACTTCTTGTAGACTATGAATTCATCCTCAAATTACTATTAAGCAAAAAAAACCATCCACAAAAGAAGCTGAAAAGACTGAAAAGAATGTAAATTATAAGCAAAACCTTTATTATGATTAAACCTTTAGTGTGATTAAAGCATTTTAGAAAGATTCCACCTAAACCCCAGAAAGCACACGAGAGCTGAGGAAAAAAGTCAAAAGGCGTTCGAACTTGGAAATGAACAGTGCAAGAGATGCAGCTATTTAACTCATCACTTCTTCAGCGGAATGACTCCAGTATGGACCTTTCGAACCCAGGAACTGGTGCAGTGAAGCGAGGAACACAAGTGAGCTAAACTGGCAAGGGTTTGGGGAAGCAATATGAACAACAGATAGGAGCGGGAGAAAAAGGATGCTTACAAAGAAGCTGGCATTGTCCTAACATAAGGTTACCAATATTAATATAATCCTCAATGCTAATGAGGGTTTGAAGTACCACAAGAACAGATCTGAAACCCTGCTCCATCAGTTTGAGAACTGTGGATCGTGGACCACTTTCTGAACGCATAGCAGCCCCGCACGAATCATCTACCCCTTGTTTCTCCAGAGTGAGCTTTTCTTCTATGCAGATCTGCAGCATGAGGAGCACAACCTTATTCTAAGAATACCACAGTACTTCGTCACAGCTTTACATGTTAATGACATTAGTAGACTATACTGTTTTCAAAAGATAACCATGGAAATGTGGGAAATCATGCAAATGTACATTTGCTTCAGGGAAAAGTGAAGCAATCCTTAATTTTTTACCAACCTAGTTAACGACTAGCTCTGGAGAGTTCATATTATGTATTTAAGAGAATTGTCTCTAAAATCAGATCCAATCTTCTTTGCAAAGAGTTATTGGATTAGATACCTTGTATAGATTCAGGCTGCTTCATTGAAATCAACACGCTATTCGGAATTAGTGTTAGCTGAGAATCTGGCTTGCTACAGTTAGGCTTAAGAGGTTCAAAATTAACTAAATGATACTTGGGCTACATAGAAAGCATATTATCAGAAGATATCTCTGTGCAGAATAACAAGCTAAAGTCTGATACCAAATTTACCATACATCCCAAAAATGTCGAAGTGGATGGGACCATCTGACTCCCAAAGTCTGCCTTCCTGATGTTTAGTCCAGAGAGATCAAAAGATCATCTGCTCTTCATATATCCATATATGACAAGCTAAAAAATACTTTCCAATACCCTACTGCAAGCTTTCAGCCCATAGCAAAGACCAAAAGCTAGAATCTTTTCTTTTTTTTTTTTTT
The DNA here is from genome assembly GCA_013400035.1 of Rynchops niger. Lineage (NCBI taxonomy): Eukaryota > Metazoa > Chordata > Aves > Charadriiformes > Laridae > Rynchops > Rynchops niger. The sequence continues at coordinate 88,830 of VXBH01002516.1, read as the reverse complement.
TTTTTTTTAAGGAATGACAGTACGTCTCTTCACATATAAATTTCAGAAATACTCTTTGTCCAAATTGAGTTACATTCTGTTTCCTGATATTGTCTCTAGTGGCCTGCAGCAATCTTCCTCTGTATATTTGAAAAAAGCAAAACTGAACTGGGTTTGGTTTTACTGCTATTGTTCAAACTTGAGCCCATACTCCAACTACTTTAGCAATACAGTTTCTATTTGGGATGGTATGCAACACTGACACTAAAGAAATCAAGAGACAGATTTAGTAGGACCACCCTGCAATTTCAGGCTGACCAAGAACAATCCACAAAAGGTCTCTGCAAAGTCTGAAAAAAAAATCAAGAAAAACAAATCTTTAAAGGAACTGTTGTTTATGATCTTTTTTGTTTAGAATTGTATACTAGGTTTTGTGTAACATGTATTTTTATTGATATCTGGCTTAACTATTAAGTGTGTCTTTGAAAATAAGTGAATGTTGCTACTCCCTGTATTTTTTAGAAATTAACGGAATGGGATGTACCCATAAAATGATCTTTAACTGCACCCATTTTCTTTTATCTGCAGATTTCATCTAATCTTTGTACTTGATTCTAAGCTGAAGGTTCTCCTGAATAAAGTCCACATATTTCTAAGAACAAGCAGTTCAGATATTTCTATTCTAGTTACCACCATACCACAAAACTGAAATAGCATCAATTAAAATTGTCATTGACCTCTTACAGAGCACCGATATAAGTGCCATTCTCCCTGTGTCCCAGCTGCTTTTTATACAATGGGGCATTTGATTTCCTCTGAACATTTGATAGAAAGATTAAACTGTCCAATGTTTCCAATTAAAAACAGTTTGTGATCTACAGTGGATTTAACTACTTAATTAAATCACTGATTATGGATGTCGTCACAGCACTATATTCAGGTCTTTCCTTCAATCTGTAAATTTTTCAGTTATGAAACTAACAAGAATATCAGGAAGCTTAAACTTCATTCATATGTCAAGTATCACAACGATGTAATTAAAAAATCATTACCACTATTCCATCTGCCACTTCGGTGTGCTGTCAGTGCACCTGACTACTCTGTATGCAGAGTGTTAAGAAATCTGCAAATTAACGCAGTATGAACAGAGAAAATATCTGTGTTGTCTAGATAAAACTTAAACTCTATATTTCTTTTACAGCATCTCATACTGCTCTTTCTCAAGCCTAGGAACCTCTGCGTGCCATGGGCCTTCATGGGAGTGAAATGTTTCTCCTTTCTTTTTGGGAGTATTGCCAATACACTTCCTTACCTCTTTTGGATGCAACTGTCCTCTTTCATGTCCATGTTTTGTTCCATTTAGATCAGCATAATGTTAGACCCTTTCTGATGATGTGTATGCATCCAGAATTAATAGACCGTCCACTACAAAAAGATCTTGGCAGCAGTTTTGTTGGCAGCAGACAGAGTAAGCACATAACTCCCTTAGTGGCTTAGTTACACTGGTTGCCAGCCACATTCAATATTGGCCTCAAGGTGCTTCCTCTTGACTTTTAAAGCCTTGTGGAATCTCGATCCAAGCGATTTCTCCAAGGCAGCAATTCCCTCACCTTCCTGAGTACCAAACAGGCTCGTATGAGTCCTCTCTGTCTCACCAGCAGGTATACAAATGTGCCCAGATAACTAGCAACTTGACTGCACTTACTGTCTTTCTCCTGCAGAAACGTTCAACCCACTGTGATCACCAAAATTACATAGAGATTGTATTCAAGGTGGGTTTTTTTCCTTTCTTTTCCCTAACATGCAGGTTTGGCATCCAAAGTTACACTGAAGTTCTTTATTTCTATGTAAATGTTATATCTGGTTGTTATAAATTAAAATACGAATTAAAGTTGTCACTCTTGGTCACACTCTTTCCTTAACAAAGTACGACATAGGTGACAAGCATACACTGATCCTGATGGCAGTTCATATTACTGGACTGAAAGATTAAAAATAGTTCTCTCTAGTATAAATCTGTCCATTTAATCTACCTTTATTTCAATCCAATAAAACTTTCAATAAGTAGACGATGGTTGTAATGCAATATGTAATTCAAGGACAATACTAATTGCTTATTCTTTTGACCCTTATATCCATGCATAAAATTGTAAGCACTCTGATACACTTGTATTCCAACTAACAGGTCTTGGCTCTGCAGTGCTTGTACACGTGCATTCTTCTTTAAAGTCACAACCTGCCCTATCTATCATCCAAAACTGTGCTTAGCAGTAAAGTATTTTCTGGACTGGATGTAACAGCAGGATTTATATTTTAAAAGTTTTTACTCTAAGAAAACTAGGTTATATTCTGAAAATAAAATATAATTTAAAACAATTTATAGATATATTTTGGGGGAGAGATCTAGATTATGTTAAAGATGTGGCAGTTACCTGAATGTCCTTTCTGCCTTATGACCTCTTTGTCCTTAATGGCACTTGCCTCAATACTGACAGGAGTAGCAAACCCCAACAAGTAACAGAGTTTGTATCTATAGTCATATATGCATCTGCAAAACAATTGTATGCCAATAGGTGGTCACAATTGCATTTCAAAGTGCTATTTTAAATATCAAACACTAACTGAAAAGGCAGTCAAATCATACTCAATAAATATGTTAACTAAAATCACGGTTTTTTTCTTTTTTATTTACTTTGCAGGGGATTTGTACATCAGTCCTCTCACAAAAATGGTTTTCATAGATAAAATTTTTAAGCTTCTTTTTAACCAGACCATACTTCAGGTTCCCAGTAAAAGTTCAGGTTTTCCAAATAGCACCTCTTGGGAAAAAACTTACAAACATTGTTTCCAAAGAAACACGTAGTTGTGTTTGAATGGAAGGCAGAGCTTATCTTTTTAAAATCCTTGTTATACTTAAAGTACTGACAAGGTTGCATTACAGAAGGCTTATTTGTGACCGTTAAAAGACAGCATAAAATGAGAAAGCTGATAATGGCCTCTTTTATTTTACTGGAGAGTTTGGCTCAACTCCAATATTCCCTCCTTTTAGGGAGTAGTTAATAAACTACTTGTCAATATAAGAAAACAAAATTATTCCGCCAATTTACCTTATTGAGATCATTTTCATTGAGGTCTGTTTCCTAGTTTTATTCCGTATGTCAGAGCCTTCTGTGACAGTCACAGCTCAATATAAAGTGAATATGATAAAAACCGGAAGCGGATAACTTCACTGTAGGTGCTGCTACAGGTACACTGTAATTGCTACAAATAAGCAATCAATCATTTTTATCATAGTAAAAGAAGGCGTGGTTTACTTTGAGCTTGTCAGAGGGTCTGTAGGAGTTTTCACAACAGAGAATCAACACTGCTTTTACTTTAGCAACAAGATCTGTTCACGTGATGGTATTTAAGGAATGAAGTCACATATTAAGGCTGTTTAGATACAACAGTGTTCAAAGATGCTAGTCAGGTTCCAAGTAGATAAAAAGTGCATCAGCTTATCAGCCAGGCATTTCTAGTGCTGGTGTGCTTCTTGCATTTAATAAAGCAAGGCATGCAATGTAAACTCCATCCTGGCACAGAAAGATTCTTCTGAAGGCCTTTACACTACATAGCACAGTTAGAAAATACGAATTAGAAGACTTGATGCATGTCTCTGAATGCTTACACTTCAATGGTTCAAGAAAAAGAAAAAAGAAAAGAATCATTGTTCTTACCTGAATCTGTAGTTTTTCTCTGTATTAGGAAAGATTTCAGTAAGACAGATATTGTAGCAGGAAGTCCTAGGCAACCAAACACATTTTAATTCCTCTATTGGTGAAACATATTCAGCAGTGTGAAGTACTGAACTGGCTTTATAATTTTATCCAGTCACATTTAACTTAAACAGAAGATTTGGCCCAAGATTTTTGGCCAATGGCAGAATATATTTAAGTGTTTCCATACATCCATGGAAAGACCAATATCTATTCCTTTAAGTATCCCATTAGGTGAAAAATTTGGTCTATGGCCGACATGGTCTGAAATTAGTTGGTATGACTGTAACCTCAATAGAAATTTGCTTGATCACAACTAGATTTAAATTTGATCTTTTGTAAAAAAAAGATCAACAAATTGTTGATAGTCAAGTGGTCTTAATCTGATTTACCATATGCAATTCAACTGAAATCAACTGGATTATAAACACTGATGCCAGATTTTATTTGGCCCACCACATTTATAATAAATTTGTTTTCAAATGTAGTCAGTAAAAAAAAAAAATCTCCCTTTTCCTAAATGCATCTACCATGATTACACAGACAAGTTCGTCGGAAAAATTTAAATTTTGTCTCCCAACGTACATAAATCCAGCGGTTTTGCACTCCTGCAAATTTCTTCTTAATGGTTAGTAAGTGGTATGCCCTTTTTCAAAACACATTTTATAAAGAGTATTTGCCACTGACGTTTTTATAAATGTATTTCTGATATGTTTTTAAATTATCACATCTGGTACAACAGAGCCAAAAATTAGGCATTGTAATAATTTCTCTGAAGAATTTACACTGATCAAGACTCCACGCTGAAAATATGAGTTCAATAAAAGTATTCACATAAACAAAATAATTCATGTGTAGAAATGTTGTAGACTTCATCAAAAAAGATGATAGCACTCAGTAAAAAAAAAACCACTAGAATTGTCTTCAATACACGTAGGATAAACCAAGCTGTCAAGCAGTGATATGTATTAAATTTTTACGAAGCAGTTTATGCCAAATATATTTCCTCTGACTTCATAAATGCTAACCAATTTATTTCCAGGCTTCACACATCTAGCAGACACTGAGGGTAGGCTTTAGAAATTTACATCATTACAAAGATAGCAAAAATGGGCCTTTGCACTATTAACTATTTCAATAATCTTATTATTAAGTTTCTAGCTTCCCCAAAATTGTATTTTCTGTTTGTGTATCGAAGCAACGAGATTGCAACAGCGATATTTTCAGCCTAGTTTGTTTTACATAGCTTCATGTTTACCCAGAAGCCAAAAATATCCAACGAACCTCATCCATACATATGAATTTTACTTGGGGAAGTAAGTAAGCCTGTGTTGCTTAAGAGCAATACATAAGCGCATAAAGAATTAGCTCCAAGGAGAGGACCTGAATTTCAGGAATTAACCCTGAGAACTTGCTGAAATGCCTGCTCCCATTATTTTTGTACAGCCCCGAGGGACTATAGAATTAGCCCCATTACGATACCAGAAATACAAGAATACTTAAATATAATTGAAAGATATAACAACTTCAGACTTTCCCAGATGTGACCTTATTTAATATTTGTTATGTGAAAGAGGAACAGAAGATGGATGGGTAAAAACCTTTAACAGGGACTTGATTCACAGCACTCGTGCACACTGCATGATATAATCCTTCAATTTGAAATATTTTTCAAGCACTAAAAATATCAAGCAGTGAGTTAAGCAGAGAATTATTTCACTAAATTCTGACTAAATAAAATTAACAATCCAGTAACTATTGCTTTCCCACTTTTAACCTGGACAGCAACCACCCAAACTGTAAGGTGTTTGATATAGAAGAAGAAATGTAGAAATGATCAGTGAATGTACTGCCATAGAAAGTGAAAGTACCAAAGGGAGTAGCCAGTGGGTAAACTGGGACAGTCAAAACCGAATATTTCGTTTGGGGGAAAAAAAATTCACTCACATGACTAAAATTATTCATTTCCATGCTGTATCAATCATTCTTTTCTTTCTCTCCCACCACCAGTAGTGGACATAGATAATTTTTGTTCTTTCCTTGTTTCAAAATCAAATTAAAGCCTGTCTCAAAAAGACTGATTTTTCTTTCAGGTACTTTCATTATGCTCTTTTGGCACCGTTAATTGTCTCCTTTGTTTAGCCTGTGTATGTAGTCTATGTACCTAAACCTGCCCCAAACCAAAATTATGACTTAGGCTAAAAATAGAAAGCAAATTGTATCTGGGCTCCCTGTTGGGAGTATAAATTGGTTATAATCCTTGAAAAGAAGGAAAACCCTGTTGCTAGCTACTAGAAATATCTTTCCAATAGACAAACCTGATTGATTGAAGAGTCTCCCTAGACCATAAGTCATTGAAGAATCTCCGTGCTCTCCAAAGGCTCCCAATGGAAGGCTCTCTTCCTTTTGAACTCTTCCCATGGTGGAAGCTGACACAGAGAGGCACAGAGTTCTTATTAAGGAGCATTTATATTAACATTGATTGTACACACAGATTTCACTCAGGAAGGCTAACGATAGTGAGTTAGTCCTTCACATTTAACATAAGCTGTCATGGCGACTTTTTTGGTTTAGGTTTTCTTTTGGGTTCAGTGTTTTTTGTTTGGTTTTGGGTTTTGGTTTTTTTATACAAGCATTGTGGCAGTACAATGAGCATCCATGTTGAGATATAGCAGATTAGAGGTTTAGTTTCTTAATTGTCCAAGATCCACTATTGTATCTGTGCTAGAAACGTGGTTTTCAAGTTCAAACTGGACTACTTTATTACACAACATCAAGGCTACTTTAATAAGGATTCTGAGGAGCATAATTTTTTTTTCAAAGTTTTTGACCCAAACTCCCTTGTCTGTACAATATAATAAACATCTCGATAACATCCCAAACAAATGAAACTCCTCTGAAGTTGTCCATTAAGCAATTTTCAGCCAAGGTAGTTTACTTCCGTTAAAACCAATTTGTAGGACAGTAAGAACATTTAACCACTTCATTATTTTATGTTATAAAAACGCTGGGTGATCTACCATGTTCAATGTCTCACTTCATGGCTGAATGAAAGCTATCACGGTCATTTTACATATCTGATTCAGACAATCTGCCTTTGCTTCTTACAGATGGAGTTCAAATAGAAATGAATGACTGAGTCTATTTAGTTATTGGTTATTTACCAGATATATTAGGAATTACAAGTGTTTCTAATTTTCTGTTAATGGAAGGCACATTACAATTGTGCTACATGCTGTACTTATTTTGGCCAAGTCCTTAGCTACAATAAACTAGCAGACCTCAATTATATTAATTAACTGGTGTAATTTATGCCAACTGAATGTAACTGCCTTCAGGATTTTTCTATATTTTTACTCTTGCTCTTTTCTTGTGGAGAAACAGAATTACTAACCATAAATGCAAACAGAGCAAAGCCCAGATGAGTGAGCCTGGAACAGCCTCTTCATTTCTCAATTGTTATTGGGTAGGCATCACCCAACAACTGTAAAAAGAAACACCCCAAACTGGAATGTGACATCATCTTTCAGTCAGCTACAGTATATATTACCTCACAAATCCTTCTTCCCTTTGACAGCACCAGCAGAGCCTTCTCCAGTTTGAGCTTTCACCAGCAGATCTCTGAGAAAGGTATCAGGGAACTGATTTAGTCCAATCAGACAATAATGCTGAGTAACTCTGATCCTCATGTGGAGTCATTGCTGCTGCTGTCACCTCTGAGTCATTACATTTTCTGAGGAAGTGGCCTCCTCTGGTAGCTCAAACTTTCTTTGCTACATCAATGCTGAGTTCAAAGTATGCTTGACAACTTCCCACAATGAACAAAAGGTCCAAATAGGGTCCTCTGGGTACAGAACAATAGCCAATCCCCAGCCATTACTTACTAAATACTTCTGCCTCCTTTTTGTTTCTTTTCTTTACACGAAAGTCAAGTTCTTTTTTAAAATCATCCACCCAAATCCTCTAAAGGAATACTTTGTAAGAGCAACTTCTGACATGATTTCAACACATTCTCCCTTTCTTCTGTTTGGTCCACATCCTCTGTCTATGTTTCTTTCCTTCAAATGCCTTATAATATTTTAATGGTTTTTGAACAAAAAAAGTATTTTAACTTATTTTGGGAACTAGTGATAAAAATCATTGCTGGATAGTAAAGAGGACACACAGCTTTGATATGACAGCAAAGCTTTTCCCCCAGCCTTAGACTCCAGACCACCCCAACTCTTTAGAGAATGTTTCCACTGAGTTCAACAGACATTAAGTCTTCATAGCTTGACTTCACTATCTTACAGACACACACAAGGCACTATTCTATACTACAACATGCTTTACTGTTTTTCTGGCTTACTTCTAAGAGTAGTAAACAGCAGAATTCATTTCTATCTACTACTTACCTTCCTTTGTAAATATAAAATTTATCTCCGTATGTTACCTAGTTAAACTATGTCAATTTATTGTTTAAGACTGTGTATTTCTTATTCAGTGCCAAGAGAGATGATAATGAAAAGTCACACTGCTCTGTGCATATAGGTATAGCTTGGTGGAAAAGGGAAGGAAGGTAGGGAAGAATGACAGCTTAAAGCTGTTTGATGCTTTCCATCAAGTGGGGCCTACGTATTTGAAAGCAGGTGCTTTGGGAGCTCAATTCCAAACAGTAGATATTTACAGATTATGTTACTTTACAGGCAACAAGCCGTTGTGCAATCTATAAATACCTGTGTCTTCATGATTAGGTAAGATTACTCCATACTACATAAACTTTTATGTGTCACTAAATCTATGTAGGATGCCAACATTTACGTTCTTAAACCAATGAAGTCTTCAAACCACAAGCACTAGCATCTGAATCCTTTCCAAAAAAAAGGATATATAAGAATAAGCCAAGGAAGAAGCAGTCATAAGAAGCTCTTTTCAACTCTGAAAATACTAAGTCATACTCTGCAGAGTGCTGAAATGACTTTTTTTCCCCAATCAACCTATATAATGCCTTTGCAACACTGGCAAACCACAACAGCTTTCTGTAATAGCTCCTTTTTAAAACTTGAAACATCTGTGAGAATCCAAGTAGCTGATCGGTGTTGCATCACTTCAAATTTTAGTCAGGGGAAACTCTCTCACACTTGCAGTGTGCTCAGAGTTAATCGCATCCCCAAAAAATGAAATATATTTCTTTGGATTGAGGTTCAAACTTATCACAGACAATAAGTCTATTACAGACTATTAATAAATTTAATGTTTTCTGTTAAAAAAATTTTCACACACACCAGAATATCCCTCAGCTCTAAGAAACAAGCCATGTAAAATTCTCTCAAATATTTCAGAGGTATTAAGCCAAAAACTGTAGCTTAAATTGTCTGTATGTTTACCCTTCTGTGAAAGTATGTTTTTGTTTTCCATCCCCCATTGTTCTTCATAAGTTTTCACCTGCAGAAGCACATTTTTAAAACCAGCACAGGGACAATTTTTTCTCATAGTTGCTGTGGTAGGAATCCCCAATTAAATAATCCCTGCATTCTCTCTTTCATCACAGTGTAGCTGCATAACCATGCTGCAATTTGGAAGAAGCTGATGGCTACATCTGTTTGGAGACTGCATATACTTGGAAAAAAAAAGGCCTCATCTTTTTAGGTTCTTCAGCTTTGAAAAAATTCTTGCCTGTATTAAAATGGTTTTCTTTCCTGCCCTATAGCAGGCCTTACAGCCTCACTGAAGTAAGGAGTTACTATCAATATAGACAGCATTTTTTTCTAATTGAATTACATAGGTTTCTTTTTCTTTTTTTTTTACCTCTGTACAGATAGAAGTGTTCTCAGCTCATAAACCTTCCTCATTCTTTTTCAAGACTTCAGAAGTGAAATATTGACCCAACACTCTTCCTACAAACACTACGACATTGTGTATGCCATGCTCTCTGCAAATAGAATGCAAACATGGGACATCAGGGAACTTATTCCACAGAGGTTTCCTTGAAGTTGGAATTACTTGCTGAACCTGAAGGATAAACTAAAATTTTACATTTCTTAACCTTATCAACAAAAAAAGCTGCTTGGTTTACATATTCTATATCATGAATATCTGGAAATCTACAGCCTTCTAAAAATGCAGATGGTGGGATAAACCAATTTTGAAAACATGAAAGTTTTGCAGTCTTTTCACTCTCTGTGGTGTTTACACAGCACGTTTGAGCGTGCACAGTTGTAGCTGCTTGAAGAGGAGCCAGGTAGTCACGATGGTTGCAGAAACTAAGTGTCCAGAGCCTGCTAGGTCACAATGAGGGTACCATGTCTTGTTACTGCCTTGGGGATGAAAAGCGTTGGGGCAATTTTTTTCCCATAGACACCCCAGGTGGAATTCTTACTTAGTAACTGAAAGGTCTCCTTGTTTCCCCTTGGTCTCTCACTGTTGTAGTGCAAGAGCTGAGCACAAACCCTGTAGATAATGAGTAATCATCTAAAAAGATACAGTGATGATTTTTCCCAGAGAAATGTAGCAGCTACACAAAATCCATTTACAGCCTGTTAAGGATGGGTGAAAGAAAGAAAGGAAAAATCACAAAGGAGCTAATTCTTCATCTTTTTTCTTTTTACTCATTAATCAGAGCCCATTAAACCCTACAAGTCCCCTATTAAGAACAGAAGACCCCTGCAGATATAATGGAGAATTAGAATGTGAGGAGACCCCTTGCAGTAGTCTCTGCACTGCCATCTGCCTACCACCAGCTTACTGTTGACAGTGCTTCGTTACCATGAATATCTTCGATTAGGGATCTTGAGACAGCTGTGCCCTCTTGGTTTGAGTCTTGCAATGTGTCACTGCAGCAATACAAATATAGCCAGTCCATTATTCTCAGGTTGTCTGACTAAGCAGCATCTGGCTGAGAAAATGTTCCGTTATTTCACCACTGGGACCAAATTTTTATTTCAGCTATAATCCTGCAGTTTTCGCATTTCCTAGTTAGGGCGATGTGGCAGATCTACGAGCAGAGGCCTGCATACGGCTAAAGATACAGTGAGCAGAGCACACAGAAACAGGAACACAGATGTCGATACGGATGGAATGAAGGGGAACTGGTCCAATATAAACATGGAACAAAAACAGCTTCGCGCGCTTATCTTAGAGGGAACTGAATAGAGCAACTGGGTTAGTGATCTGAAATATATATTTACTTGCCTAGCAGGTGCATGGGAAGTTTTAGAGCTCGGGTATAAAAGCAAAATCTTGAGAAGCAAAAAATGATTTCGTGCTTATCGCAGACGGAGTCCATCCGCTCTTACACTGCAGGGCTACAATTCTGAAAATCCAAGGGCAGACCTGTCCCTTACTGGTTAAATGCCGTTGAACAGCTCAGAAAGGAATCCACAACTCAGCCTTGTTTTTTTCATCCTGAGAGCTCAAAAAGCTCAAAAAGTGGACAGAAAAAAAGTTAAAGATACTACAGGATCAAATTCTATTCTCAGTAAAACATTCATTAACTAGAGAAATCCTGCAAGTATGTACTAAATCTAGTACTAAAGCTACTTGCCTTTTCAAGGGTACGGAGAGGTGTTCAGTAAGACAGAGTCAGGTGCTCCCAGTTAAGATTATACAATATAACAGTAATCCCAAGAGCTGTAATTTTAATACAATATTGGCTGATGCTTTAGAACATAATTCATAACTTAATGCTAGGTTTTTATTTACTGCTTAAGAATATGGCAGTCAAGTTTTCAGAAAGAACTAGTGACATAAAAATATATATACTGCAAAAAGGTTGCCTCTCAGGGTGATAAATGTGATGCCAAAATGTAATTACTTTTCTGTAAGTTTTTGTAAGTTTTTGTGTGCATGGAAATAATGTGTCACGCTTTTGTAGGCTGACTACAGGTATATCCCTCTTTACATTCTGTACACACTCATCTCTATACTGCGTCAACTGGTTTTGTTTGCAGATGACAGGGTTTATCAGCAATGTAAGAATGTGAAGTAGAAACAGCATGTGTCAATAAGAACAAAGCAAAAAGTCAGTCTTGGTTTCCTTTCACTATCTAGTAGTTTTCCTTTCATGCATTTTCCCTACTATGCTTTTTGCCTGCAGATTACCCAACAATTTTCAAAGCTCATCTCAGGTGCACTCCTGCTGCATACACAAAAATGTCCAGAAAGAAAAAGGAGAAATAAAGGGTATAAATACAAGTACATAGACAAAAAGGTTCTGCTTCACAGGCAACTACGTAATACACACAATCAGATCTAGGTCTTAGTCTATATTATTGGGAAAATCTCAGACCTGGTGCAGTTTTTGGTCTAGTGATAAGCAGAATTGCAACTTCTTAGCTTATCTTTAATATTCATACCATCTGGATGTTATAAGTGCTTTAGAGTAGTCATACTGGTTCCATGTGACCCAGAGTGGATAAGTTAAAAAGGGCTCTAATTATCAGTTTTAAAGATTTGGGAATATATATACTGGAACCCATTTAAACCTTTTTTTTTAATTGCTTATGTCTTAGAGTAGAACTATTGGTCTCTTTGGCCACATCTGGCTGCAAATAATATTCCTCAGTACAGATGTCACCATATTAATTAGCTCTTAAATGCAGCCCCCGAGCTGTCACCGAGAGCTACTTCTTCACTGTCACTGAAATTAATTATTCTTTTGCATCAAGCCTCAAACTGATAGGCAATGAGGTGAACTAAAAAAAAAAAGAGTCCCAATGTAACCAACAGCAAAGAGCTCTCCATCATTTACACAGTCCGTCTTCAGCCTAGGAGAAGCGAGAGCACCCTTGAGACTCAGCACTTTTGTGAGTGTGCAGCAGGCTATCTAAACCATATTCACTTAACAGCTCTAGCTTTGCAGAAGCTAAATCCAAGTGGAAAATAATACCAAAAAAACTCCTCATTGCTCAGCTTAATTTGTATTGTAATTGATTTTCTTGGGGAAAGAAAGAAATTTGTTGTTGGACACCCTTCAGGCATTCACAAAAGGAGTACAAAAGAAGGAAAGAAGTCGTGTCTCAATTTCACTATTCCCAGCAGGTTTATGTCCTGCATATTGCCAATGCAGTCCTGAATATTTTTATCACTACAGGTTAACAGACTCTTTTCTTTCACAAACTGCCAGCCAAAGTTATTTCTCACAGCCAAGCAGCTGCTATTCTTCTCTGTCCTTTCCAAGGGAGCAGCTTCACAGCCACTAGATAGAGAAAGATCAGGGTAAACAAGGAGAAAAAAACACATGTTCTTAAGTCTCAAAACAAGAGTGCAGAGAGATTCATCCACGGTCACAAGGATCAAGGGCACAAGAAGTAAACATTTTTTTGATCCAAGGTATTTTGGAAGAAGAGTTGTATTAGGAGATTCTAGAGAAATACTATTAACATTTTGGTAGCTATGCCTGTGAAGAGGGTGGTTTCACCATCACAACAGAGATAACATTTAGCTAGCCACATGCCTGCCAGCTGGAAGGGATCAAATGCTTTGCCTGATAGAGGAGGTGGTGGATTTCAGAACAGTACAGGAAATAAAACTCAGCACCTCCGACAGACTGGATAACACCCTGATTGTTCATCTAACATGTTTGCCACATGACTAAAGAATCTGGGATAGAAATTCTGTCAGTGTCATTCCTCTACTTTTCATCTCTTAAATTACCATATGACCAGATGGGATAAGTGTCAAAGTTTTAAATCTGCAACATCTACCCCACCCTTTATTAGCAGGATGTGGGGAAAATAACATTTTACTATCAATATTTGAAGAAGTTATCTTGTAAAGAGAGTCACAGACCTATCCTGTGACTCATTCATCAGACGATGGTTTAGAGCATGGTGGCAGAATCAACTTCTCAGAATGTTTCATTTCCAAAACTGACTTCTAATCAGGGCAGTTTACTTAACCAGGATAGTTCAATTTTATTTTCATAAACTGTCTTCTGAAATTGTTATGGAATTTCCTCATTCTCTGCAGAAGCAGGGTTCTCCTTACCTATACCAAATACAAATCTCGTGATGCTAATTTTCATTCCTCTCCTAGGCTGTCCACTGTTTTTGACAGTGGGACAGACTCAAGGACATTATCACTCAAAGAAAATACATTTTCAGATAAGCACATATTCATTTTCCTGTTGTCTAGCGTGGTCCACACAGTCATGACAGTGGCATTTTCACAGGCGTGTGACTCCAAGGTGAAGGCAGGATCATCTTTGAAATGTGATTTTTGGACAAATAGAGATTATTATATATACTCTTCATTGTTGCCTGGATATTGGAAAGCACATAATTTTGCTAAAACTGAATGACTAATATGAAATCTTTGAAATGTTTGTACCATACAGTTCAGAGAAGGCTTCTTGTAGTTCCATTAAAAATAAAAAAAGGATGAAAATACAACTCCTAGTATTTTTGTCTCTACCAATCAAGCCTTGCTCCAGCTGGGCACACTGATATTCCTCTTGCAAGCCAGTATTTCCTTCTGCTACAACCAGCTAGATCCCCCCTTCGAAAACGCAACAGAGAACTTCCTAGAAGAGGGAAGACCCATGGTCCCTTCTGCACTATAAAAGTCCCAAGGACTCAGAGGCCATGTGCCTGACATTCAAAGTATTTCCATGTAAGCTAGAGCAAGCTGCTATTCAGGTGCTGACAGATAACTCCACAACTATGTTCTCTTAAGACTGGAGTTTTTTTCCTATATAATATTTATCCTTCTGTTATGAGGCCCAATAGTTGCTAAACTTCATCCCCAGTCCAGGCCTATGATGGACGATTTTGACACCATACGTATGCACTGCCTATAAGCTATATCACCGTATGTGTATCTCATCTCTCTTTGTCTAGAACAATAAAAAGAAAAAAATGTTGAGGAAAAAGATAAAAATATCCCCCTACACCCCAGCCTGTTTTTAAGGACAATATTGTTACCTCTCTTGGAATAGGCCCGGGGACCATGTTTAGATCAAACAGTTAAAATGAAAATGAAGAAAAGATAAGAGCTACCAACTACAGAGCAAACTGTGAGCCCTGTTCAAAGGTGGTAAAAAGAAAATTCTAGAATGTAAACTTTACTTGTTTCCAGCTTCTGAAGCAAAAGGCAAAACAGGAATGAGTTCTAGTCACTGCTAGATGATGGATGACTTCATTCATTCAAGTTGCAGTGTTCCCTGAGGTTGCCAAGATGCAGAGGAGACAAAAAAAACTACTGCAAATTCCAGGACAGTTCCACAGGCTTTGCACCAGAACAGGACAGCTCTGCAAAACGTGGTGATTCTTTACATGGGAAGCACTCGAGTGCATGGGGGATAGATATTACAGAAACTATTAAATGGCCAGGTGAACCTCCAGAGAATTGGAAACTGTTGGTTCAAAAAAATATTGAAGCTGTGAAGATGCTTTACCAAGTCTGGCCAAGTTAACTTCAGAGTTAGTGGTTAAAATGCCAAACAGATTCCAACAATACTGTTTTTTCCAGTTCCCGGTTTCTTCTAGCATAAGCAGCAGTGCAGTTTTAGGCTTCCTGTTCCTTTATGGAAGGGAAACCTCTGCTATTCTGGTGGTACTGAAATAGAGAACAGTTTCTGCAAGCAAATTAGGAAGACAGCTGCAGTCACATGCAGTGTCACACAGATGAAGTCATACACTGGCATAACAGCAAGTGTTGTCAAGTTGTCAATGGCCATCTGTAGCCAGCAGACTTAAACTGTCATGCTGGAAAAAGATGCAAATAAGCCTAATGGGAGATTGCATTATTCTCTCCCTGGCATTCAATCAAGTGAAGTTTGTTTCCTGTACAGATATAGAAAACAAAGGACTACATTCTTTCATTTTCTTTTTTTTGTTTGTAAAAAGGCAATCATTATTTTTTGGCAGTTGTTGTATTTTCAAAATGACATGAAAAATAGGAAGATGCAAAGAACTCCAGAACTGAAGAGTCACTTGTCAAACGTGGGTTGTGTATACTCATTGGCTGCTATGGGGAGAGAGGAATTGCTCCGCTGTTTACTCTGCGGAACGGACTCACAGTCTTTTGATTTTAATAATTTAGGGGTAGCTATGTAAGCAATCTGACACACTGTTTGTGTGCTTTCTCTTTTTTTTACGGCTAGGGGGTTACTTTCACAGTTCCAAACACAGTGGAGAACTGCTGGAAAAGGATACTAAATAAGAGATCCATTCCTTGGAGCAGGACATGGAGTCACACTTAGAGATGTTGCATTAAGCGTTCCTGACGGAAAGTATAGTGATGGCTCAGAGTACACTTTGTGTATCCTCCGGTCGTGTCAGATTTCCAAATCAACCTGCAACAGAAGACAGGAGATGTGCTTGGAGAGAGGGACTCATTCCAGCATGTGTAGGCCCCAACGATGCAAGAAAGGAAATATTTCTATTCTGTATTCTAGGAGACAAAAATAAATATTCTTGCTTGGTTGGTTCTAGTGCAGGCAGGGGCCAAAGAAGAGGAGCACTGAAAACTGCAAAAAGAGTCTTGGAATCTGTGCCTGGTACTGATGCAAATGAAGGTGAAACTATACAGACAGCAACACAATCAGACCATTCATCGTTCCTTCATTAGCAGCTTTTCTTTCCAACACCACCCCCAAGAAAAAACCTTCCCTCTTTTTATGAACAACTAAGAGGATTGAAAAGAAAGCCTATTTGGTGAGTGTACACTATGCACACTGTAAGATCATTTGTTATGCAAATAAGATAGGCCTGAATCCATAGGTGGTGTTAGTATAATTTGATTTACACAACCTTTGTAATACAGAAACTTAATGAGTATGTGATATGGGATCTCTACTTATGCAGAACAGTTGCCTGCTATGAACAGAAAAGCTTCCAGTCTTAGTGCTGGGCAGATACAAACTCTACACTCCAGATGAAATCAAAGACCTGTTATCTTGCTCAGATTTACAGGAAAGGTCAGATTTCCATCCTAGATGCAAATCTGCTAGCCTTGTGTCATGGTTTTGGCTGAATTGGCCAATGGCCAGCAACAGATGCTCTCCCCCCACCTGTCACACATGGAAAGGAGGAGGAGAGATAAAGAGATTTACTAGTTTAGAAGAAACCTTAATGAAATATTAATAATAAAAAGGAAATAATAAAAAGATACAGTATATACAAAACAGTATTAAGCTCCCAGGATGACATCACTGACAGGCACTGGGGAAGTTCAGGCTGGACTCAGCAACGGGTGGGAACTGAGTTCCAGAGTTGGAGTCAGGAATACATGGATTAGGATCAAAAGCAGATGAACAGACACGGTCTTCCTCAGACGTCAGCCATTAAAAAAAAGAGAAGACTGACCCTTTGATCTCTCAACTTTCATACTGAGCATAGGGCAGATGGGATGGAATACTCCGTTGGTCAGTTTTGGGTCACCTGTCCTGTTCACTCCTCCATGCAGGTGGGACCTCGCTATGTTTTTCCGTTTCTAACCGTCCAGCGGGGCAAACAGGGAAATTAGCTGACCTTGGTTGTTACAGCAATAAGTATAAGCAAGATCCTCTCTGCATGCCATTCCTTCGCATTAATTGTAAACATTGGTCTTATCACTCTGAGAATGAACTGCTTTCGGCACAACACACTGTTAATTTCAGAGAGTTAGAAGTGGCGTAGCTAACAAGTAAAATTACTGAACAGAAAGTTGGTTCTATTTTACCTCAAACCAGGACACCTTGCTTACCCACATGAACACAATTAATATTAGCAAAAAAAAATATTTTTTTAAAATATTTTATGTTCCTTTAACAGATTCTAAGTCTTTTGTGTTCTATTCACTTGGACAATGTAACATTAAGGTTGTGTTTTCATATATGTATATTATACTCTGGGCTCACAGAATCCATACAGTACAGCTAGCTGCCACTCCCCATTAAAACAACTTAACTTCAGCTTCTTGTAAATCTTTGTGTCAAAATTTTCCATGCCATAGGCTGAAAATCTTGAAAAGCTTTTAAACAAGAAATGACTCAGCTGTTTCCAAGAAGCAAATCAGAGAGAAAAATACACTGTCATGGCAGTATTAAAAAAGGAGTCTTAAGAGGATTGGGTTTGTTGTTTTTTTTTTTATCTTGAAGACCATGTAAAAGGTAAAGTGTGCATCTTGTTGTCCCTGAAATAAATCTGCATATAATCCTCTGAAAAATTCTAACTCGTGTACATTGTAGAGTTTCTTAAATTTGAAGCAACTAAATTTCTTAAAACCCAATGTCTTTTACAACTCTGTATGTAATCACACTGTGTGCAGCACTACCCACTTGCAGAGTGTGAGCTCCAGGGACTCACAAGGGCTTTCATCTGTGATTGATGAAGCCTGATGCTAGAGGGCTGGGCACTGAAAATGAGGTCAAGCCCTCCCATCTTGTTCACAGTAACTTCTTCCTCAGTGCAGTCAGCCTGGAGAAGGAAGGTGTTTTCCTCAGAGTGCACATGGGACCCACCGATTAACACAAGGACGTTATGAAGGAAATGAACAGAATGGGTACGATGTCTTGCCTGCACAGCAACAGACAGCTGATTCTACCTATTAAAGATTCTACCTATTAAAGCAAAATAAAACATTGCCAGTTTACCTGCAAAGATGTCAGATGGGTACTTTGGCAGCACAGCTTGTTTCTTAATTTCCCCTTTTTGTTTCAAGTCTAATATTTGTAACTCTCACTCACTAAACTGTTGATCTGTGGTATGATGTTGCTAAGAAGATTTCTCTGCGCAGTTTCCAATTTTTAACCACAGGGAGAAAACTGGAGGCTGTGTTCAGCCCAGACTCTTTGGAGGAGTGCCTTGTATCACATTGGGGTACTGGCTCTGGCAGAGTACCACTGATGCAATTCAAAGTATGCTTGCACATCAGCTGAAACAGAGTGCTGCAGAAGTAGGATTAAATGAATTTAATAGTTCAAAAGGAAAGAGCAAAAATAACAGTAAACCATAAATAAATAAGGAAAAACAAAACAGCAGCAGAAGTAGCATTAAATTCCATGGAAGTATAAGGAGGATTAAAAGAAACCCAAGACAAAAAAGGATTAAGCCTTTGGAAACAGAGTAAGAGTCAAGGATTCTTTGGATTTAAGGTCAGCCTTAGACACTGGCTGCATTGCAGAAATTGTATCTGAACTAATTAGAATAAATGCAGATTTCAACATTGTGGTGCCTGAGCGTGAACACTTGCCAGCCCTGCCTTTGATTTGACTTATGCTTAACTCTAGGCCAAGTCTTAATAGCACTTCTTCAAACCATGGCTGATCAATAAGGATCTTTAATGCGTGATCTGCCCTATTATAAAAAAACAATACAGATAACATCAGGAGACAGATGAAGTCACAGAGAAAGGGTAAATTTCAACATGTAATGCACTCTTAACTTTTGCAGTGCACGCTTCTGTGCCTGGATCTTACAGGTAGCTGGTAACATGGACATGCATATGTGTCTACCAGAATCAAGAACTAGTGACATAAAAAAGGTAGATGGAAATTTGGTTATAGCTCGATGTTATCTGAGACATCTGTACCAGACATAAAAGCCAGAGTAGCTAGAGATGAGCAGGTCCAGAAATTTACAACTTGTTCTTCCAAAATATCTTTTTGGTTTGGAAGGAATTAATTCCTTTCAATCAGAAGCTGGGGATACAAAACAGCAGGAATCAAAACTGGACAAACAAGTTCAGTTGAACTGTCCATGATGTTCCCAAAACATACACAGTTTCAGATGCAAAGTTTTAATGCTAGCTAAAATTAACACAGCTGATATTTGTCAACATGGATTTATTTCACTCTGTTTTTATATCTACATTACATGAAAATAACACGCCTTTAGAATGGTCTAAAATGCACGACTGCTGAACCTGCTTAAGCAGAACAGAATGAAACATTAACTGCACAGTACGAAAACATGGTCTTTGCACTCAGTTTTTACAGTCTCAGATCTTGACTTTTTTCCATTATTCACAGAACGCTTATTTGATTTCAAGAAGACTACATGCAATTTCCAAAATGCAAGTGACATTATTGGGGTCTAGAAGGACACAAAGCGGGTAAGGAACAGAGCAGGGTACTGAATGCTGGGACAGTTTAGTTCACCTCCTCTACAATTTAAGTCCTTACAAATTAGAATTATGTGCAAGGTGCAACGTCTTTTTTCTAAAGAGAGGAGGCAGGAGAGAAAATGAAGGCCTTGACTCCCCTTTGGTGAAGTTCTGAGAAAGAAGAACAATGAGGAAGAGTAACCAGCTGATACAAGGCTTCATATGGCCTGGATGGATGAAGGCCTGGGGAAAAAATGAGTCAGTTTATCTGTCTTTGTTCTGAATGCTTGTTTTCATCTCAAGAAACAAGAGTCCTAAGCAAAGGAAATAGGACGTTGCACAGTTTCTCTGGAGGATCTGCTTACCACCTTGCAGAGTATGGCACATATGCACAGTGACCAAAAGTCACTAAAAGCATGTCTTTGTAATCCCGTATTGTTTCTATATGTAAAGTCTTCTCAACCTCAAAAATTGTGAGATTTATTTATTCAAGTTTGCTTGGTTTTCCTTTTTTAAGTGAATCTTTATCCACATTTTGTAAAAGATAATCAACCAACAAATTTTAAGTAATAAAAATAATAAGGTCACAAAGAAAACTAATGAATATTTCTGACAGGCATTTCAACCTTACAGACAATTTACAAAGAAGTCTGTGAGAAAATAACGTGGTCACATTTGCTGTTTTAATTGAGAGGCAGTGCTAAAGCTACATGCAAACGTAACAAGATCTAAAACTGGATACCTAACTGAACTCCACAGATTAGACCAGGAGAGCTAAAAACATTTTTTCTCATTCATTAGTCTCAGGAATTTAGTTTAGTTGTACCAAATGAAAGTAATTGCTATTTCAATGCAGTTTCAACATTCTTTCAGAAGGAGAATGGATATAAGCCATTATCTCCTTTTACTTCAGCATGCTTTCTCTCCTAGTTGCTCATGCAGCCCTTAAAAAATTAAAGACATCTACAAAAACCATTGGCTCCACCTAACATTTGTTATTCACAACTGATAAAGCTTTTCCTATAGTACAAATAACATTTTCCCTAGATGAAAGAGGGAAAGCCAGACATAAATAGATCCTCAGTGAAGCTTGAGCTACAATGTATACACATCAAAACCAGTTTTAAGTCAGCCCAGCTTGTTTGACTGAGACCTGGAAGCTCTCCAGCTACAGGAGTCCTGAAAAGAGTCTGCCATAGGCTGCTTTTACTTTTTTCTGGACAGTCTAGTTCAGGTCAGGTTGGATACCTCTAAGCTACACTGCAATGTGCAGACATGCCCTGAGGGAGAAAAGCAGTGACTTGATAAAGCCCATACGTTCAGTCTACAGTCATCAGGACTATACCATCGGGATTACATCGCCCCTTGATTTATTTTTCTTGTTTAAAAACAGTCTTTTCGGATGCTACAGCTCAAAAGCAAAGCAAAAGAACAGCAACAGAAGTACAGTGGTTTCTTTAATTCAGGGACACTAAATGTGGTGAGACATCAAGAGTTCTTATCAACAACTCTTGTTTTTATATCCTTAAAATAAAAAGCAACTTAATTATTCTTTAAAAGCCCTTGTGGAGGAACTAATAATGAGTACTGATGGATAATTTTTGTCACTAATATATGGTTGAAGATCTCTGAGACAGTAACAAAGATGATCTATCTGCAAACAAGATGTCCTTGTTATGTTAGTCTGCAAGAAAAAACCCATTGCAAAGCAAAGGCACAAAATGACAGTCAAAGACACAAAATGATGCACTGAAAAGGAAGGAAAAAAGACAGTACTAACTCAGGTGCCTACGAGCTTGCCATATGTGTGAGTTACCCAGCACTGCAACAGGAAAGCCTAATAACTCAGGTGCAGCATGAGATATTTCTGGAAACTGAAACACTCACATGTACTCCAGTCTTCTATTTCCCTGGATAAGGAATAATTTATTATATACAATTCAGGAACAAAAATATGAGCTTTCCATATTAATGACAAAAGTTTTTATCATAGGGTAAATCGAAATTCCCTTAAGGAACATAATGAAAGGTTTTCTATTCTATCAAGAAGTCTGCTAACAGTGATGTCAAAGACAGAATATATACCAGACATCCACATTGAAAAAACCTCCTTATTTTCTAGCCTAGAAACCACTTTTACTTGAAACATGTACCTGCAGAAAACTTATTAATTCTAATGTCTGCTCCTGTTAGTCTAGAAATATTAGCATATAATTGTTAGTTTCTAAAATAATCTGGCAAATTTTTTTTAACTGTAAAACTGTGTCAGCATTTATTTTGGAATGTCAGATGAAGTCTGTTCTCTTGTATGCCCCTCAAGTAACATGTTACAATAACCTCAATTACCTAACAGAAATTAGCGCCTCAGTAAGAAGGCTTTCTGCAAGCCTTTAAGTAGAAGCAGTGAAATTTCTTCTCAGCAATCCTAAATGAAGAAGCCTTTAGCGTGACAAGAAGTTTCAGAATGGACTATTCTGAAAATGAAAATGAAAACCAATGCGTGTGTGGTACACAAACAGACTGTATGGCAATCCTACATGTATTTTCAGAACTCATCACGGAGCACAAGGCTGAATGAAGACACAGGCAGCAGTAGCATGTTGTAAGTGCAGTTAGCTGTAACTGCAGACTCATATAAGGAAATCCAAAGGAATTTGTATATCTTCTTTACTTAAAGAGTATGCTAGTTGAAGAGATATTGAATTTCTCACTTCTGATGTTTTTCTTTCCCCTCGGAAGCCTCAAGATCAGTTCATTCTACACAAAATCAAAGCCTGGAAGTAATATCAACCTGATAGCTGTGTACAAAAGCTCTGCAAAAATGAATACATCTGTCTTAGTAATAGAAAGAGATTGCATTCACAAATACTGCTTCTGTAGTAAGAATGGGAGAAGATTACATGTTATTCTGCACAATAGCATATGGGGACCAGGAATTTGTTGTATGTTTCCCGAAACTGCAGCTCTGGGGACAAAAATCTTCTGTCAGCTTAGACCTCTCAGCCTTCCTCCTTAGCATACAGTGACTTCAAAGCCTGAAAAAGGAAGGCTTCATTTTAACCAGAAAGATATCAAAAGCACAGCAGTATCTGTGTAAACACTGCACAAGAATACCAACTGTGTATGAGAAAAGAGACTATGAAAAAGAAAAGTAGCTTCAACTCTCATAATGCTTAAAACACAGAGATTTGCAGCAATTACGACCCCGACAAAAAATTTCCCCTCTCTGCTCATTCATGCCTACCTCATTTATGATTATTTTTTTTTTATTTCATTGTTCTGCTAATCTAGAGCACAGGACCATCTTATTGAAACTGAGGGTTGTCTTCTTTTATGATAAAACACTATGCAGCAGAATACCTTTTCTAGTTACTCCAAAATCATCTACTTCTCAAAGTGAGCATCTTACAAGGTTTTTCTTCCAAGTATGTACAGTGAGTTGCAACACTTTGCGTATTATCTGAGATGTTTTACTGCTTCAGTTTTCCTTTTAAACCCTACTAAATATTCACAGTCAACGTATCTACCTCTGACTTTTTGTCTGTTTGTTTTTTTGAATCAGCACAGTGTGCCATCTTACCATGAATAAGAGTTCACTGTCTGCTTAAGCTTTTCAGGCAGATTCCTACAGTATCTTGCACTGTAGCACGGCACAAAAAATGTTTTTGACAAGTCTGCGTGATGAAATTCTGCTCTGTTTTTCACGTTGTCTGTGGTCCATCCTGAACCATACTGAGAATTATAAGGAGCACTTTTTTTTAAAAGAGTACACATTGAAGAAAAGAGACAGAGAGGCTAGAGAAGAGTCAATTAGTTTGACAGAAGGCATGGAATGAATGGAAATTATATACACCAGTTTTATACTTTCAATACAACGTGGAACTTCAGTAGAACAGTAATACTCAATTTATGCTATATATTAAACATACATAGATAATTAACACATTACATGCTGCAATACACTGAGAACAACATGTTTTAAGGAACATATTCCATGCACTATTCAGGATTTTTTCTGTAGGACTAATGAAGTGTATTCACGCTACTCTCTCTCACAGTAAAGCTATTAATATAAATGGGACCAACTCCTGCTATCATAGGCAGCATAATGCTAAAAGGTTTATTAGGCTATTTGGCAGAAAGCAGACAGAATACATTCAGATGCCAAAATCGTGACTCTGACATTTTGCCCTTCTTTAACAGTGTTCTCGTCTTTCCCTATAGAAATGTAAGCTTTGGTTGCAAGCTATCACTCTATCAGTTTCTAGTTACTCTGCACTACAATAGCCCTACTTCAAAAAGAGAAATTTATTTCACAGGACTACTTGTAATCTGTTGCTATTAAAGGTTTAATTAAATATAGCTTTAGAGTACTAATTAACATATAATAACTACATCTCTGACTACCCTCCACAGCCACCATCTAGAAAACATACAAGAATAAATAAAAACGGTTGCACAAAGTATATATGTTATGGCCTCAATTCCTTCCCAATGAATTAAAAAATAAAGTTCTGAAATAATCAGGTAGAGAACACTGCCCTAGAGAATACATTGCCTAAAAGTAAAGTTTTGTATCTTGACAAGTTGAATTAAACGAGTCTTGATATTAATTTATGTGTCACAGTTCATTTCTAGTCCTACTGACATCTTAATGCACATGGGATACATCAGGGAAAGGACATCTGAATAGAATTGTGAAAAAGCTTTGGATACCCTACAACAGTTAACAAGAAAGAGGGTGTTGAGAGAAGAAATCAGATAAAAACCAATGTAGATACTGTGCTTTTCCAAACCAGAAAAAGGCCAGGCAGTTTTTTGCATCCTTCACAGTTAATAGGCCAAAGCACCGTTCCCAGAGTTCTCTAGTCAATCAAAAATGCTTATCTAACCCATTTTTAATCCTCTGTGTGTTTCAACTGAGTGCTGAGAAGAAGACAAGAAAGCTCCCACATCTAAGCATCCCATCTTATTCTCTCCAATATTTATGAGAATAAAGAAATGCTTGAACGTATGTTGTAAAGCATGACTAAGCAAAAAAATTAGTTATTGACATTCCAGCACCATTACACTCACGGAATCACGGAATCACGGAATCTTTAGAGTTGGAAGGGATCTCTAGAGATCTTCTAGTCCAACTCCCCTGCAAAAGCAGGATTGCCTAGAGCACATCACTCAGGAATGCATCCAGGCGGGTCTTGAAAGTCTCCAGAGAAGGGTACTCCACAACTTCCCTGGGCAGCCTGTTCCAGTGCTCCGTCACACACAAGTTCTTCCGTGTATTTCAACGGAACTTCCTCTGTTCTAACTTGTGCCCATTGCCCCTCGTCCTGTCACTGGGAACCACTGAAAAGAGCCTGGCTCCATCCTCCTTCAGCCCACCCTTTAGATACTTGTAAACATTAATCAGGTCTCCCCTCAACCTTCTCTTCTCCAGGCTAAAGAGTCCCAGGAGATGCTCCAATCCCTTAATCATCTTAGTTGCCCTTCGCTGGACTCGCTCCAGCAGTTCCCTGTCCCTCTTGAACTGGGGAGCCCAAAACTGGACACAGTATTCCAGTTGTGGCCTCGCCAGTGCAGAGGAGAGGGGGAGAATGACCTCCTTCAACCTGCTGGCCACGCTCTTCCCTATGCAGCCCAGGATTCCATTGCCCTTTTTGGCAACAAGGGCACATTGCTTGCTCATGGATAATTTACTGTCTACCAGGACCCCCAGATCCTTCTTCTCAGAATTACTTCCCAGCCCGTCCACCCCTAACCTATACTGGTGCTTAGCATTCTTCCTCCCCAGACGAAGGACCTTGCACTTGCACTCAAGCAATTATTTACTTGCAATTAACTGGCCTTCTGCAAGGCTTTTTATGTGTTTTATTTACTATATATTTGTTTCAAATCACTAATTTTGAAGTGAAGCCGCATCTGGGACAAGGGATTTTTTCCTCCTGCCATGAGCATTACCTTCTGGAATCCTGCAGTGTTTCTCTTCCCGTGTCACCAACACTTCAAAGCCACTTCTTGCCACAACCAACCTCCAGACTGTTTCAGTTCTTACACTTAGCAATGGGCTGCTGTCTATTTGACAAGAATTACTTGTTCTTTTATGAATTAATTTAGGAAGACATGCTATGCGGAGCTTCTTAAGAACTGCATGTAAGAAATGTTCAGGTAGCACACCGAAGTAAATGACACCAAGCCCCAGTTACTCTGCTCTCTGCACTCGATATTCTGGGGCTCCATCTGCCGGCATTTTATTACTTAACACCTCCAATGACAAATTACCAGGCCAAAGTTGAATGCTTTTTTCTGAAAGGCGTTTTCTCTTGCAGACGTGGAAGCATGTTCACCCAAAACTTCCAGCAAAGATTTGGAGGGCGGCTATGGCAATCTGAGAAAATGTGGTTTTGAGGCTGGAGGAGCCACGAAAGCCCGCAGTCCCAAGGTCTGTGCCGCGTTGGAAGGGGTTTCCAAACAGCTTTCAATGAAGGCAGTTTTCCCTGCTGGCTCTTTAGTCGTGGGAGCAATCACCAGACATAGCGAAATTTTTGACGGTGGTGCTGTGCCAAGTGGGAAAGAGTATTTTGGAGGATTAAAGTTCAAGGAGTGCGTCTAGCCACAAGTGCTGCGGGGCCATGCAAGCAGTTCCCAAAGAGCTTAGAACAAGGGCACAGTTTTCCCTGCTGGCTTTTTGGGCTTGGGAGCAATCTCCATACATAGAAAATAAGGAGGAACAGGGGATGGGGAGGAAAGAATGGGGAAGGAAGTAAAATAGGAGCACGCAACATGCAAAAGATTGGGGAAAAAGGGAATGAATTGATAGGTGGGAAAATGGGGAAAGAAATAAAGGAAGAACAAGGGTTAGGAAAAAAAGAAGGAAATGAGGAACAGGGGATGGGGCATAAATTGCCGAAAGCAGGAAACCAGGCGTAGGAACCTGGAGGCAAAATTGTCCAAAGAAAGGAAGGTGATACACAGTATTGGAAGAAAAGAAAGGGAAAAAATGGAAAGGAGTATATTCTCAAGGGAAGAACTGACAAGAAGGAAAAAAGGAATCGGCGACGAGGGGAGAGAAAGGAGACAGGGGTGGGTGTGTGGGTAGTAAGCGGTGATAAGGAAAAGAGGAAGAGGGGATGGACGAGAAGGACGGGGAAATAAGAGAAAGAGGAAGAGGGGCTGGAAGGAAGAAAGAAAAGGAGGAAGACTGTAAGAGGAGGAGGAATGGGGAAAACAGGAAAGGAGAAATGGGCTGGAGTGGAAACCTGAGAAAAGAAGGAAAAAAAGAAAGAGGGGACTGGGTAAGAATGCTGAAAGACGAGAAAAGAGGAAAAGGAGACGTGGCTAAGCAGGAGAAATTGGTAAAAAAATGGAAATGGGGCAAAAGGGAGAAGAATGGGGAAAGAAGTAAAGGGAAAACAGGCGATGGAGGGAAGAATGAGGAAGGAAGGAAAAAAGGAAATGGGGATGGAGAAGGAAGAATGGGTAAAGAAGACAAGGAGGAACGGGATGGATGAGGAAGAATGCATGAAGAACAGGGAACAGGGATGGGACATGGAAAACTTGAGAAAGAAGGAAAGGAGGAAGAGCGGAAAGGGGAAGAATGTGGTAATTGAAGAATAATAGAACATTTGACAGGGTTGAAAAATGGAGAAAGAAGGAAAGGAATAACAGGACACCGCTGGAAAATAACTGGCTGTTTTGAGACTGAAGGTATCAGGAAATCCCGCAGCCCCAAGGTCACGGGGCCCATGCAAGCGGTTCCCAGAGAGCTTTAGAACAAGTCACAGACATAGGGAAAGTCTGGAGGCTGGCGTGGCGCCAAGTGGGAAAAGGTTGTTTTGATGCTGAAAGCCCGCAGCCCCAAGGTCTGTTGGGCCATGAAAGCCGTTCCCAGATAGCCTTAGAACAAGTAACGGTTTTCCCTCCTCTCTCTTTGGGCATTTTAGCACTTTTCGGACATTTGCTTATTTTTGAGGATGGCCATGCTGCAAGTGAGAAAGGCTGGTTTTGAGTTGTGGCTTTTTCTAAAGTCCTATGTATCGTACGGTTTGTATGTGTTGCATTTTTGATTATATGAATTGTATTTTATATCATGTAAGGTATTCTAGTTTTTTTCTGTCTTTTAGGCTCTGTATTGTATTTATTCTCATGTATTTGTTGTATGCATTGTCTTGTATTTTGTGTAATTGTATGTTGCGTATGGTTTGGACTGTATTGTATGTGGTGTGTTCCCTGTGTTGTATTTATTCTATTGTATTGTCTGCATTTTATCGTATCTTTTCTCTTTTATTTTGTGTCGTATGGTACATATTGCCTAATCTGTATTGTATGGTACATATTTTATAGCATTGTATTGTTGCCTTAAGTGTTTTCTTTTGAGTGTTTCATTGTATTGTACAGGCTGGTATTGTAGGTATAGTGTTTTGTATCGCACTGATATTTTGTTGTCCAGTGTACCGTGTGTATGGTCTGTACTATATTTCTTGTATTTTATGTATTATGTCTCTTGTGTGTATTCTGTGGTATTGTATGGTACTTCTTTTGTTTTTTTGTACGTCTGGCATGACAAGATATTGTTATTAACATGTTTTCTATATTAGTAGAATTTTATGTAGGTGACACAGTCTTTAGACTGTGCAGACTTTAGAAATTGCACAATGCAATTAACCTATAGGGAATGCACGGGGTATTTATTTTTTCTGTGTATGGTATGTATGGTATTGCTTGTAATGTAGTGCATTGCTTGTATTGTGTGGTATGTCTTCCTAGTGTGGCTTTTAGTGTATCTTTTATTCCTTGTGCTGCCCTGGACGAGCCCATCGTTGGGCTGATGCGGAAGAGCACATCGTCGAGCCAGCTGAGAAGAACCTTTTGCTGCACCTCCCCAGAGGAGACCTTTGCTGTGTCATCCCTTAGGGGCCTGTCACAGTGAAACCTCCGAGGAGCCCTTTGTAGTGAAGTCCCGGAGGAGCCCTTCATTGCACTGTGCCGGAGGAACCACTGATTGCGTTTTCTCGGAGGAGCCCATTGTTTTGCACTCTGGAGGCCCTTTGCCATGCCGCGCCAGAGGAGCCCTTGGTCATGATGCCCCGGAGGAGCCCTTCACTGTGCGGTCCTGGAGGGCAGCCCATCATTGCCATGCTGCAGTGGAGCCCTTCATCATGCTACCCCTGAGGAACCCTTGGCTACAGCAGAAGAGCCCACTGTTGCAGGATCCTGCAGGAGTTCATCATGGCTCCAACCCAGAGGAAGCCATTGTAGCACTGTCCCAGAGCAGCCTGTCTCAAGTGGTTTTTTTGGAGAGCATTAACATTTGGCTTTTTCACAGCGCCACTTTTTCAAAGTGCAGATTTTATTGCTGTGCCTCAATGGGCTTCCTGCAATGCCTGTTTTTCTTTTGTTTCCTTCCACATTTTTTCTCCTGGAACACACAAATGAGCAGGTGAATGAATTTTCATGGGGTTTTTAAATTCCTCAATGGTCTTTTGAGCCCGAGGATATCTTTTTCTGGACAAGATTACCATCTCTCTGACTTCTCGTCTTTCAGTTTTCCCAGTGCTGGTTTTGAGTGAGGCGACTTTATGCTCACTGTTCTTAAGTACTCATGATTCTTCTGGTAGTTTTATATAAGGTTTTGTCCCTTGTTTTCTTGTTCTGGATGGGGCTCGCTAGGTCCCTTAGAAAGCTGCAGTTATCCTTATCTCGTCTGTGGGTTTCGGGCTATTCTTGGCAACGTGTTATGTTGGAGTCTGTAGAACAGAATCCTAAGACATCATGATAGAAAACATTATCTCTGGCGAGTCCGAGGGAGTAGTGTCTGTCTTGCCTCAATTCTTCTTAACGTGTGGGGTTTTTTCAGCAGAGGTGATACCAAATGTTAGTAAATGTGTAGCCCCAGCACGCAACAAGCGTCACAGCCCTGCTGACATATGGAGCGAGGAAGAATGCAGACACCAGAAGTATAGTGCTTAGCTGCCCGAGTGCCGAAAGCTGAAGCAAGTCTTGCTCCTTGTTGGAGGCATGGGAATCCTGGGAATACCTTCGTGGCCCGGTCACCAAGGTGGCTGACTTGTCGCAATTTTCAGGTCTGTGCAGTAGTCGTATGATGCTGCGCTGCAGATGCAGACGCTGGAGGGTGCTGTTGCACGGGAAAAGCTGACAGGCTGAAAGAAGGAGCACAGTTATGTCTGATCTCCTTAGTGAGTCTGTTCTCAGGGAAAATCTATGTCCTGGATATGTTGACCTACTCTGGCCTGGGTTCTTACAAGTCATCCTACTTTGGTAGAGGGACAATGATTGGAGGTTTTTTCGCTGATATTGTTTTATTAAAATACATACTTTTTTTATAAGTGGCCATGCTGAGAATAATTTTTTTCTTCTCTTAATCCTCTCTCTAAGCTGTTCGGGGTCATCATTTTACTTTGCGGTTACCCCTGCTTTTTTGTTTTTCAGAGAGACAGTATGAAGAAGCAGAGACTGGAATTCACCTTCAGTTATTCCTGGAGGAGCTACCGCAGAAGAAAGCAAGCCCGTGGTTTTGGGAACTGTGCCACGGAAGGACAGCTGAACAGGAATATGTCATAATAGCATCACATTTTCTCTTTTGGCAATAAAAAAATGGAGCAGGCCACAACTGTGAGATGTGGTGGCATCTGGTTTATTCAATGCATGGTTATCTAAACCCTGCTAACAGCTCTTAGGATGCCTCACCCCAACTTGCTCCTTGACATGTCCCACAGCTCCTGCATTGTGAATTCTTTATAGCTGCTGTGCTGCTGGAGCTAATAGTGGGCAGCTGGCAGCCACAGAGGTCTTGTTGCAGTTTTTACTGCCTTCCAGTGGGTAAGAGCTTGTGCTTGAAGGGGATGCTCCTGCTCTGTGACAGATGTTGCATTCGTCCCAGATTTGCTTTCATGGCTCATTCAAGTAGAGCTCCAGGTAAGTGCAGCCCATATTTAATACCCTCACTAAATCTTGCCATTCAGTTTAAGTGAGAAAGTGTTTCTGCAGGGAGGGGCTGGTCAGAAG
The DNA here is from genome assembly GCA_013400035.1 of Rynchops niger. Classification (NCBI taxonomy): domain Eukaryota; kingdom Metazoa; phylum Chordata; class Aves; order Charadriiformes; family Laridae; genus Rynchops; species Rynchops niger. The sequence continues at coordinate 58,069 of VXBH01002516.1, read as the reverse complement.
GCAACACGGTAACCCCCTGACAGGGAGCCAAGGGAGCGCCCATCTCCAAAGCACCTATTGGCACCCACGCTCCCTAGCCCTAGTTGTATTGGTACAAAAAATCCTTTCTGCTATTTTTTTTCTGCACAATGCAATTAACCTATAGGGAATGCACGGGGTCTGGCCCCCTCCTCGGCTGCTCTGGTTGAACCGTGGCCTACCTTCTCCCCCCTGTGTGGAGAAACCACTTGTACCAGGGCCTGTCCCCGCTGCACACTTCTGCACTTAAATGGAGTTTTCAAGTGACTTCAAGAGTCTTTTAGATTCTCCTTTTAAGTGCAGTCATTTGTGGCAGGCAGGTCCTGCCCGATGGAGGGGGCTACTACATGTCAGTCCCCTGGTAAAATGCATTCTGTGGGGACAAGAAAAGCTCCGTGGTGTTTCTGTTCCCATGCAAGGCCCTTAAGCTTTCTGCCCTGGGCCCTTAGTTACTAGAGCTCAGTTTAGGAACCGTCATTTGTCCCTGAAATTGAAGCCTGTGATCAGCTTTGGGGTGTTTAGAGTTGGTGCAGGCAAAAGCTAAGGTCAGTGTGGCTGCTTGGCTGCTCTGACCAGTGAACAGGGGACATCCTCTTCCTGGGCATGCTGCTCACAACAAATGCAGTTGGAGGCAAGCATAGCTTTTTCTCCTGCCCTGTCCAGTGGTTCAGGCTGAAGCACTGCTTTTCTGCTGAGAAGTCCTCAAAATGTCAAAATACAGCAATGTTGCAGATCCCAAACCCTAAATCCGCAATAGGAGCTGTGGCAACTGCTGCTTTATCACCCTTCTCAGGGACGAGAATGCAGTGATGGCTGAGAACACTGGGCAGGCTGGACCAGAAAAGCTCTCTTGAAGCCCTCAAAGTGATTGCCAGAATTTTAAAGCAATTCTTTCCCCCAGTTTTCACTTGTTACTGTATTGCTTTGTAGTGGTTGAGCTTTTCTTAAAATGACTCAGCCTGATGTGGATTTCCAGGTGTGGAAAACTGTCAGTTTTTGGCTTTTTTGCACCAAGTATAGGAAACAGACATGGAAGGAATATCATAAAACTAATAACAGGAAGTATTGCTAGCTAATCCCCCAAAACTAGTAGAGGTTTCAGGAGATAAATACGGTTGCATAGTTTCAGAAGAAACCAAGGAGAAATTACAGGATTAAGCCTCTTGATGATGAAATACTGCAACCCTCTAGTCCTTTAAATTTCTTTGTCAGGCTGGGAAGCAAATGGATTTAGTACTTATCCTGTTCAAAAATGTCATTTGAATAATGATTTTAGTAATTGTTTTGCCTAACAGACCAAATTATGACATCCTCTTCAACATGTATTTTTTAAGAGCAGCTAATGACAAGAGGATTTGAGCACTTTAATGGATCTGAGTATCCTTTCGCCATTAAATTAAATTGGTCATCCTGGTGATTTTCTTTAGCAGAAGTGGGGCAATTCACATTAGTCACTTGGGTAGGAAAATTTTGGCTAAGGGAAAAATGTAAAAAGTAATTTACAATGCTGATATTGACTCCATGTTTATTGTTTTATTAGCAGGATTTGCTGCTCACTTTAAATTGACGAATAGACAATTTACAAAAGCTATTTACTCCAAAAGTAGGCAGTACCACATACTTTAAAACCAGAAGGACTTGTCATCACAATAGAAAAGACTTTATTTCAATACACAAAGTTCTATGATAGCTTATGTGTAGTTTAAATGAGCAGGTGCTACTGTCACCTGCTTTATCATGATTATCAGTTAAGAAACACCTGTCCTGGAGTTGCACAAAATCAGAATAGTAAAAACAGCACTGGAGGAGACAATGGAGAATACATCTTGAGTTGTTGTCTCACCGTTGACCAGAAAATGATCTACTCAAATCAGGGACTGACTTGATGAAGCCTAGAGTCTGTCTCCATTGCTTGCGGAAGGACAGATCATCTCAAGATCTCTGTGCTATTCTGACCTTACTTGTACATTGTTTTGAAGGTGTACACTGACTTGATAAGATGTTTAGGCCAGGTTCAGCAGGGTGGATTTTTTTCACATTAACATGCTATCATGGGTCCCATTGAAAAAGAAGTAGAAACACATGAAATTCCATCTGAACAGAAGAAAACACTTCTTTACCGTGAGGGCTGTTGAACGCCTGCATAGGTTGTGCAGGGAGGCTCCATCCCTGGAGTCAAAGCCCAGCTAGACGCAATCCTGGGGAACCTGTTCTAGCTAACTCTGCTTGAGTGGAGGAGTGGACTAGACAGTCTGGAGATCTTTTTGCCCACTTCCATGATTTTGTGATTCATTCTTTGAAGAGCACAGCGTCTCAAGCCAGCAGAAGCTGGTCCTAGCGTACCTGGAGGTGAGGGAAGGGAACACGTCCCTTCAATATGTAGCTGTGCCACTTCCACATACATAATAAACAGAGTAACACTGCATAAAACTACAGCCTGGAATGCTGATACAATATTCTTAAATAAGGTGTCAGAGGTACAGACTTGAGGTTTTTACTAGACTGTGAAAGAGTATTTAGCTTTGTATAGAACGCGCATTTCGTAAGAACATGCTGCACATTGGACAATAGGAAGCTGGTAGTCTGTAGACTTCAAGGAGCTTTGTCATGAGAGGTAAACAGAGAAGACAAAGTGACATGATGCATCATGTGCTTTTTTGCCATCCAGCCTCTCGAAAGCAGAAGGATAAGAACACCAAATAGCTTAAAGGTAAAAATGATAAGCTCAAAGGAGTTAAGAGATTTCTCTTAGGAAGATACAAAGAGGCATCATTGCTAAGATCAGCAAACAACTCTTCCATCATTATAATATGCTTTAATGCATTCGTAGTCCTTTTTGTTCCCTTTAAAATAGAAACAACTCTAAAATGAGTGTGTACCTCCCAGATTTACAGATAGGTGAATAGAAGCACAGCATCAGTTGGAGTTACGGGGTTATACAGCAGTCCAGTGAAAAGAACTCTGGTGGAAATACATAGTAGGCTGCTTTTCAAGGGCTCTCAGCAATGGTGGGTATTTCCACATGCAAGAGTAAACTTCTAAGGAGGAATTATTTCCTCTTTAGGCCTTCTCCAAAATCCCTGAGATTAAAATTGCATAAAATTTATTTCAATTTTATGCAGTCTACCTCCTCTGTAACCGGCATTGCACTTGTTCTTAGATCTAAATCTGTGCTCGATTTGCTTCCATTATGTGTTGATCTCCATCTGAGCAACATGATCTTCTTGAAATACTTCATGGTGTTATTTTTTACAGTTACAAAACACATGGTGTTTATCATGCTGTTACTCATAGCAATACATTCAACTATGTAAAAAGCAGTAAGATAATGCTTCTCTTTCACAAAGATGGTTGGGAAAAAGTCACGGACAATTGTGAAGCCATAGAAAGGTGCCCAGCAGAGAACATAGGCAGTCAGGATGCACATCAGTACCATAACAGTTTTTCTTCGGCATCGAAGCCTCTTTCTGATTTGTTCTGTCTGAAATCCTGGTACAGTTTTAAACCAAAGCTCTTGAGAGATCCTGGCATAACACAAGCTCATCGTAATCACAGGTGCAACAAATTCAATGCCAAAGATGAAGAGGAAGTATGATTTGTAGTACAACTGCTGGTCAACCGGCCAAATTTGACCACAGAATATTTTCTCCTGGTTTTTCACTATAAATAGCACTGTTTCAGTGGTAAAGTATGCAGATGGGATAGCTACAAGTATGGAGACTATCCAGACCAAGGCTATTAGGAAGGTTGCTGTTTGATAATTCATGCGTGGTTTCAGTGGGTGGACAATGGCCAGATACCTGCAACAGACAAATACATTCAAAATGAAGTCTAAAAACACTATTAGTCAGAACACACTTCGAAAATAAAAGTGGACAGAATTAGGCAGAAGGAAATTGCTGTCATTCTTAAAAAGGGAGCCTGCCATATTTGTGTCTGAGGAGAGTTAAGAAAATTTTCCGAAGTAGCAGCCTAGAGCCAAGTTCCTAAATCTAGACATAAACTCTGTAGGGCGTTACAGAAGGTTTTATTAGGACAGTGGGTTCTTGACAATCTGAAAATCTGAGGGTACGTTAGGGTGTCTGAGGATGGTTTTAAGCACTCAGTTTTAAAGTCCCATCTGTTAACAAGATCAAACTGAAAATGTAATCTATATCACAAAGTTTTTGATACAGATCACATGCCAGGGAGTTATGGAAAGGATGGAAGAGGAGAAAGGGAGGGAATATTCCTATTACTGAGAAATACATTTACGGGATTATACACAGGTGATGTCGCATCTAGGACGTGCTGTGATACAGCATCTGGAAAGTCTTTGGACAGCACATGTTCAAGTGAGAGTCTGAAACGCACAGTACTATACTGGTTCAGTAAAGAGACAAATATGTAGAAAACAAAAATGTTTTCTCTAGGGGAGAACTATTTACATATGCTTTTTTTTTTACCAAGAAGTCAAATACTTGTAACAATGGTGGTGTTATTTTCTTGGTTATTCCATGGGTTGCAAAGAGCTGATGTTGACGCATATCAATGATTACAGGGGAGAATGTATTCAAGCCACCAACAAAGGACTGTGTATCCAATTTCTGCCTTTGCAAATTTTTATTTCCTCTGCTGTCAGTGACTATTGCTAATTAATCATAAATATGTTGTATAAAGTAATATGCCAATCCAAAAATCTTAACTTAGGTATTTGCACTCCTCATGACTTTAAAGCTGCAAAGTGTACTACAGTGTTTCACAAAGAAGTGTAGAGGAATGGCAGTACATTACTTGCAAGATCCATCAATTTTCCTTGATTCACTTAGAAAGGGGTCAGGACCAAATGGCACTCACCCTGGCGATTTTTGTTTTGTTGGAGTTTGGTGGGTTTGGTTTTTTAACAAGCTATAGATGTAAGTGCTTACATTAGAGTACACTGTTTCACAAAGATTAAGTTATCTCTGCTAAAAGGAGATTTTTATCAGAGACACTCCAGACCTCCCAATACAATTGTTTTGAACATAAAGGGTTGTTCCAAAAAGTGGAATTTATCATTCATTCAGAGGCTTTTCTATCTGTATATATTCTCTATAGATAACATCCACAGGATATAGTCATTCTAAAATAAAATGGAAAGTCAGTGGCACTTTTCATCAGCTAGATATTGGAATCAGAGGAATTGTTCATTGCTCTTCATAGTGCAGGCTAGGTATCAAGGGACAGCAGAATTACTCAGCGTCATTGTGGAGCTGATAAATTAGATCGGGTCTTGTGGAAATAAGGTTGTGGGAAAATGTAAGTGTATGCATTCACAAGTGTGCCTATCCACACAGCAGAACATTTGGCTGGATGGGGTAAATCTCTACAAAAGAGTCAAGATGGAGCTTTTGTGGTGACTTTCCATATTGTCTTTGCCTGCCACTTTGGAGCTCTTACTGCATGGTTGTCCTGGAGCATGTGAACTGAGTTGAGATGAAACTTCCCTAAAAGATGTGCTCCAAAAGAGTACATAAAACACACCAAGTGCCCTTGGCTGTTCAGACCAGGGGACCCAGCTAAACTAAACCCCAAAAAATATTTACAGCATGGTCATTGGACACCCTAGCACGAAATCTTTCTCTTCATCTCTCCTTTCACTTTCCACTATTTCCTAGTGTAGATGTGTCCTTATATATGTAAAATGAACAGAGATCAAGGAAGATGACAGAGACCGCTACCCAAGGGAAGTCCTGTGGGACACGCTTACCCTCTCTACACAGGTGATGCCTTCTAAATGATCCAAGCATGGGAAGACTTTGGTCTCGAAAGCAGAAGGATAAGAACACCAAATAGCTTAAAGGTAAAAATGATAAGCTCAAAGGAGTTAAGAGATTTCTCTTAGGAAGATACAAAGAGGCATCATTGCTAAGATCAGCAAACAACTCTTCCATCATTGTAATATGCATTAGCCAGTATTTTATCACTTTCTGGATAGTGCTATAAATAAGGGTGCGGTAAACTCACCTGTCAGATTCTGTATCTACAGTCAACTGTTTCTCTCGCTGAAGAGTATTTACTTCATTGTTTATAGGAAAGGTTAGACTGTTACTAGAGAGTAAAGCTATCTAGGCCGGTAGTGAAGGTTCCTTGGAGATGTATGGTTTGGATCAGTATTATATAGTGCTGATGAACACTCTTGTCTCTGGGCGTTTCTGATTTGTCTCTTTCTTTCTCCTCTTTTCCTTATTTCATAAATCCTCTCCTACGCTTGAATGAGGCATATTTTTAAGAAAAAAATAAATTATTTTAATAAATATAAATTCTTTTCACCTGAAAAGTTTAATCAAGAAATTTCCATTGAGTTTTCTCCAGGGTAATGTCATGACTTCATTTGATTAGGTTTTCATGAAAAAAGATACCTACCTTGACATCAGATCCTACAGAAAAGCTGAACATGTTAAAAACCTAGAAATCTGTACTGCCAATCCCAGAAGCTCTGGTTATCTGCAGTGATAGCACCCCACTTACCTGTCAACAGCTATAGCCAGGAGAGCGTTCGTAGAAACATAGAGGGAGACAGTCCGTAGGTAGTTTACTGAGGCACAGAGGACGTGGCCGTGCTCCCAGGACAGCTGCCGCACAACGTAGTAGTCCATCTCGAAGGGGCAACACACAATGGCCACAACGAAGTCTGAGATGGCCAGGTTGGCAATCAGCAGGTTGGTGAGGTTTCGCAGCTTCTTGTAGCGGGCGAGAGCAGCAATGAAGATGAAGTTGCCAATCCCACAGACCAGCATGATGCCAACCAGAGCCACCCCAATCACAATCTTAGCTGCAAAGAAGGTGCGGGTTTTTGTCATGTCATCGTCACTGTCTAGTGGCAGGTCGTAATCGCTGTAACTGGAATTGAAAGGGAAGGAGAAGTTTCGCAAGGACGTTAAATCCCCATCGTGGAGATTATAGATTGCAGCAAAGTTGAGGCTGACAGTAGCATTTGGGTTATGTTCAGCTTTCTCCATGGCCAATGTCTGTCTTCATTTGACATATGTGAGCTGGCCCTTGGTGTCGTGTCAGAATTAACCAGGGTGGCAGGGCACGGCAGTGGCAGGCAAGAGACCTCATCCAAAGATTCCTTCTGAGCAGTGAGTCACCTTGTCTTTGTCCTCATGATATTATAGAGCAGCAGCCTCATTTATGTCCTTCTCTGGCAACAAAAGAGGAAAACATTTACTGAGCCGAAACTACATCAAATTACTGTGCTCGAGGGAAAGCAATAGCCACCTTATTGCCTCACAGCTCAATTGCTGGCTGTGCGCAGTGGGAGGAAATGCCCTGAGAAAGGATGCATTTGTTACCATAAAGTCCCTTGAGTTGCACAACACACTGGTTGTTACACCCAGAAGTTTTATCTACCACTGATGAAATTTTGGTTTCAGCACACAGTGAAATAACAATATAGGAGGAGTGCAAAGTCCAGTGTAAACCTCTGCCAGCCTTCAAACACACAGTGCTGTCATCCCTGTGCAACGTAAAATAACTAAAATTAGATGATACCTCAATTTGCTGAAAAGTATCTCATGTGCCTTTTGTACAAAGCTTTTGCTTTATCCTAGATGTGTCAGTCAGAGCGTTCTGGTACGTGACAATGAAAGGAGAACTGATGTGCTGATTTCTAAATACATTTCTTAATTAACTAATAGATGCCAAGAGCCAAGAAAATAGTGAAGCCAGCACTTTCCTTTTCGGCAAATATTAATTGAGTAGCGGGACCAAGTTTTCAAACAGCATAAAGCATTATTGCTTCTCTCAAACCAGGGAAGTTCTGCCATTTTGCACAGACAAGGTTTTGTCCCATGAACCAGTTTGTAGGGCTTAGCTGTGAAGGCAGATCTGCCATTTCCAGGGAGAGTGCTTCCACAAACAGCCTGTTTGGCACCTTCTTCAGGTGAAGCGGGAAATCTTCCGTAAGCAAGACATAGTGCCTTGTATTTTTGAAGGCAGGGAGGAGCAAGCTCCCCTCTTTGTACTGCTGAATGTACGAACTCTTAAAAAAATATTTTTTCCACATTGAGGAAAAAAATCTAATCTATGTCCTAATTTTGCCTCTATTCTGTATCAAAAAGCTCAGAGGGCTGCCTTCTTGCATATTCCCATGCCATATCTGCCACAGACTTCCAGACTGTCCCACTCCATCTTAGACGAGAATGGAGGGGCATTACCGCTTTTTCTACCTTGAGACAGTAGGTTTTCAGGGTGTCGCATGCTATTAAACAATGTCCATCATGGCTACAAACGACAGTCTGCATAGCAGAGCTGTTGCCCCTTCTTTCCCTGGAACAACACTCAGCCCCGCAATGTACCAACGGTTAATAAATTTTTGAGAGAAACTCTCTTGTACATCTTCTCTCTGCACTTTGCTTTTCAAACTGAGAGCTGCAGCACAACAGAATAAAAGAAAGCTAAAGCTAGAAACAAAATTAGAGTTGAAACAATTGACTGCTTTACAAGACATCCCCACAGCTGCCTACAAATGTGAACATTCATTTAAGAGAAGTACTAAATACATACTTGGACGCAAAATCCGAGTATTGGTCAAAGCTAGGCGCAGTATCTGTTTCACACAGGTTTCCCTGCAGAACATCAAGACAGATCTTTAATATAAATAAAGACAACCCAAACATCCACAAACTGGACTAACACCATCAATTAACTGTACCTGCTGTTGCTCTTCTCTTCTTTGAGGTCTCGGGCACCCTAGGTTTCTCCCCTGGAAGTGAGCTTCTGTCACTGGAGCAGAAAAAGGATGGTTGAAAGCAGCCAGGGGACTTGGCTAAGTGATCATTTCTCTCCCAAGCAGGTTTGCCCTGCAGCTTAGGGGAGGATGGCTCCGCTGTCTCTATGCTTGCATCTAAAGCCTTTTCTCAGTGGGAGGCACCTTGAAGCCGTCCATGCATTTCTGATTTTAAAGAGACAGTGCAATACAGAGACAGCAGAGCAGAGCCTTTCTTTAAGCCCCCTGAAAACACTGAATCAGCGGAGTGGCTTTGTTACCAAGTCTGATCGTGGAAGGTGTAAAACCCCGGTCTGCACTTGCTCTTTGAGTTTTTTCTGTGCCGGGCAGCAGTTACCTACACCTGATGTGACACAGAAGGAGAATGCAAACCTCCCAGTGGAGAGAAGGGAGAGGAAGGAGGGTAAGCTACTTTCCGAGGGACATTTCTCTGTGGCTGTCTCCCCGGCTATTGTCTTTCGGACTGCCAATATAGCAGCTCCTGCAGAAAGAGGGTCAAACATTGAATAGATGTAAATCAGAGGACATTGACAGCTTTCCTTGGCCTCCCAGGAAATTACTCAGAGCGGAAAATGGCAGTGAATCCTTAAGGGCTTGGCGTCCTTTGCTGTTGCTGCCTTCTTGTTACTCTGAAGCACTTGCACCCCACAGAGCAGTTCTGCTTCCCAGTTTTATAGAAGGAAAGCGAATGCTCAGCAAATCCTGTGTCCTCTTCCGCACTTCTAGTCTTATTCTCAATAGCTGACATTTTCCAAGACGTGTAGTTGGGACACATTAATTAGTCCTCAGCAGATGAGAGTGTAGGAAGCTGTAGAAGGTCATGAAGAATGTAGAAGGTTTGCAGAAAACCTAAAAAATGTGGCCTAGAGTGCATACTCACAAGTCTCAACTTTCATGGCCTAGTGGGCACTTATGTCTGGCAGAAGGCTATAAGGAGAGAAAGCTATTAATGTGAAATATGGCTGGTGTAAAAGAGCCACTAATGTGACATTTCTTCCAGAAAACCTGTGGAAGGCCTGAGAGCCCCCACTATCTGGAGCCATCAGACATTAAGAATTTCAGAGCATATACTGGGCTTTATTTCTAACAGTCTGTGTAATAGGTGAAAACCCATTATGGGAAAAATCAGATACAATCCACTCATTGAGTGCTGTCACAAAAAATGTAAGCAAAGGTAGAGTCAAAACGAACTTAGACTGTACATCAGCATTGCATCTAAAATATCCCTAAAATGGATCACATAAACTTTAAATGTCCCTTAAGAAAAGCTAATACACTGAAGGGAGCTCTAGCAAACTTTACATTAGGAAAATGCAAGATCTCTTTATGACATTGTTCTTCTGTCTGTAGTGAGTTAATCAAGCAACGTGATATCCAAATATGTATCTTCCTATAGGCCAAAACCTCAGCTGCTGTAGAACAGACTATCCCTCTTGCCTCAAGGCAAGTTGGCAATGGAGCTTTGTAACTACATCCCCTCCAGATGTGCATTTCAGTGCTTAGTACTTAGCTTCTGTACAGCAGTTCTTCATCCACTGTGCTCAAACTAACTGTGCCAAGTTGTTCCTCAGAAAATAGTAGTAATATTTTGAAATGATGTGATTTGCCTTATTTGCCTTGCTGTGCAAGGCAGTACTTTATAATTGTTAAATAGAAATTGTTGAGTAGAAACTGAAACCACTGATCCTGAGAGCTGCCCTTAGAGCCAAACAAGCAGAGTGAAAGTTAAAATGCATGTCTAGATCCAAATGGGCAGTGGTGATAGGAAAAGGACTCTAAAGCCACGGGGTGTATGTAGGAGGGTTTTCCAGCTGCAGACATTCTGTAAGAAGTCCCAAAGGCTGCCTTCAAAAAACATAGTTTCTTGTGAATTCTGCTGTAAATGTGCTGAAAGAGCAGATTCCTGGGGAAGACAAGCTGCCCTGTGGCACAGGCAGCCATCTGTTTTTCTGTGCACAGCTGAGACTTCTGTTTTCCCAGCACTCTCCACTCCAGGGGCTTTGAAGCTTACAGGTCTCTTCTTTGTGGGTACAGGGTTCCGGGAAGCTTGCAGAGACAATGTCACCCTTATTTTTTAGAGCGCATGTGATTCTGGTGTTGTATTGCTGATTAAACAAGGTTTCTCCTTGATAGCTTTTATTGGTTGTTCCGGTGATCTCCATGTTTTCACAACATTTTACACAGTGTCAGAGTGCATTTCCTGAGACCAGTGTTACCAGTTTGACGAATTCATGCTGAGAAAGAATAGTTGAATCTGAAAACTGTTATGTCAGCAATTTACATTCTTTTTGGCTTGTTTTTTTATTAGTATGCTCACAGTTTGAACAGGGAAGTTATTTGGAGGCTAAATGATCCAAAAAAGATCGCAATGTAAAGAACTTGTTTAGAGACTTTCAAATAATGAATTACTAATATTAGCAGTTAAACTAGGGACATGGCTAAGTACTGTGGCCTTTCATTTCAAAACAGCAAAGTCACAAATTACTGTCTAATTTTTCCTAATTGCTTAAAAAATTGCACTCTGAGCGAGGTAATTAACCGTAGGGGACTTACATAAGCTTTGCATTAAGTATAGCTAGAGTTTTACAAAGGTTTCTAATACAAATCGCTTGGTGAAATGTGACAATAGCATCAGATGTCCTGTGTTTTTTTGGAAAAACGAACGAAAGATAACAGCCCATACGAGTCACAACAATGTGCATTTCTGCTCAGTATTACAACCAGACATTCAGATCAGGGGCTTTAGTAAATCTAAGAGTGTGAAACTGACATTAATGTTTGGGAGGACTCTATACTCGCTTACATAAAGAGTTAGGTGTATTTTTTCTAATACATGAAAACATGCCTTGTGGTACTAGGGGAAAGTGGCTTTTGGCTGGAGTTTGGCAAAAATAGGTACACAGGAATAATCCGACCATAATCAGCTGTTCCAGTGGTGACTTGAGCCATGGAAAAGTCTTGGTAAGGATGGAGCAGAGAGTTTTTTTATTTTATTAATGGGTAATGTCATCATTTTACTTTCCTGTTGCTAGCTTTTTTCGTTTCCTTACTGAGTGTTTCCTTTCTTGCCTTGGGAAAAGGGGCAAAGCATTTGAAGAAGCAGCAGAACAGGCTGTCAGCAACCATAGTGACTGTAAAAAGATGGTTGTCAGCACTGTTGAAATAACAAACATTGTGCTTTGATCCAAAAGGTCTTTTCCTTTCAAAGTTGCACAGGTTTCTGTGGACAGTGGCATTCAGGAAAATCTCACAGCCAAATGATGCAAGGTTTAGCAGAGCTGCAGAGCTTACTTAATGTGCAAGGTGACCCATGGGCAATCAGCAACTTTCTTCCAAATACAAGCTTCTTGCTTTTTACTCGTCACTTTATTTTAAATTTTCAATTCTCTTCCAGTGTGTATTTCCTATTTTCTTCATCTTTGTTAAGCATTTCATGATTGTGTAAGAAAATGGTGTTTATTTTGCTCAGCTCAGCTTAGCATAGCAATCTTTTGAGAGAAGCACACCCCTGTGCTCAACAGTAGTCTATGATATATGTAGAAATAGAGATAAGAAGCTTATGTTCCTAACTGGCACTTATCACCCTTACTAGAGAGGCATATCTTACCTATACCAAAAGTGACAGTATTTGGGGCAGTGCAGGAAGCAGGGACGAGCACAGGGACCGTGCACAAGTTTTGATGCCACAATAAAATGACATGAATGACCCCAAAAAGGAACATTTCAATCTTTAAGCATTTTATTTAATTATTAAATATTACCTTTTTTCCCTTTTCATTTGGATGGATGTGTTTGTTAGGCTTTGCCATTTGCTTTTTTTAAGTCGGCCTTCCTTGGAGCAAATGCCTGTTGCCACAAACCCTTGTCTTGAGCAGAAGGCCTCTGAAAGGCAAATGTTAAGTGTTTTTCTCCCCAAATCCTGCCTGAGCACACTTATAGCTTGGTGGATGGTAATGTGCCAGCTGTGGACAGTTGCAGAAGGGTATATCCTCACTATGGCAGCAAGACAGAAGATCGCTGACACGGCCTCTTTTGCCCCATTCACTTACCACCTTTGTTCTCTGCTAAGACTCTTCCCTATCACAATTGTTCCAGTCAGCTCTTAGGGACTGCTTAATTTTAGACTAAGACTATCAAACCCATTTGCAGAGATTCCCCAAAAGCCACATAACTGTAAATTCTGTCTGTTCTATGCCAGATACATGGAATAGCAACGCTCAGTGCTTGGAAACTTTTTGCCAATTGGAGATATATTATACTATACTAGGGTTTTTAAAAAAACAATATTGTCAGAAAAGATGTTGGTCTTTAAAAATCAAATGACTGAAACAGCAATTCAATTAAAATTTTAGTACTTCTGGGAAGTGTATTATGATGTAGCCAGAGCGACTGAGTTGACTTCATTCTGGTAGTTTTGCCCCAAACACTGGCTTGCTGGGACCGATGTGTGCCGAGTGCCCCCCTGCATCATAAATGAGGTTCCTCCTTGTGTTCTGCTATGTCCTAGATACTCTGCCAGTCCCTTGGGTGCTGCAGGTCAGCCTGGCCTGCTCTCTTTTTCTCATGCGTGTATCATGGGTGAAAGTGGTTTCCCCTAACCTTTTACATATGTCAGTTAGATTCCCAACCCTAAGCCGGCTGTCCTAGGCTGGAAATTTTAGCCAAAACTTCCTGTCGTCCCATAGTAGTTGTTACCAGACAGTAAAGGTGAAGCACGCTTCACAGGTGGCCTTAGAGTTGGTTGTTTTTCTTATGAGAAGGTCCATTCTCAGCTCCAGAGCAGCTGAGCAGCACACGTCAAGATGCCTCCCAGAGAAATGCTCTCTTCTCTGTATAGCTTTAAGAGGTTGCAAACTGACACTAGGGTATGTATGAAGTGGGCCTGCTGGTAGTTTTACCTCTAAAATTAAAGGTTCTTCCTATGGGTGGACATTAAATCTTGTGTTTGTGCATGTGGAGGCTTATTCTAGAATAGTCTAAATATATGGTTCTTCCTTATATTCCAACTGTCCGTGGTACCGGAGGGCTAGGTTTTTTTGTGTATCAAGGGGATGACTCTCACTCCCATTTGTAGTCCGTGTGCCAGACATTCTGCCACAAGCAGTGAATGCTGGCCTGTGCATGCAGCTTAGAGACCACTAACCACAGAGCGCTAAGTATTCTCTAGAGCCATCTCTCTGCTGGCAGCTTATATTCTACGTATAAGAGAGTCTAAATGATGGATAGAGAAAAAATACAGCTTCATCTTCTGAATCTACTTCATTAGGTAATTCTTTTCTTCCTTCAGAAGTGTGTCACAGACACTGTATTTCTAGTGTTGTGCTTTGACAAGCTGAGAATTAATACACATCTTAAAGCAACCCTATTTTTCTCTGTCTTTCTGGCAGTCTCATATGACAAATGCATAGAAATTCCTATTTGCTTGCCCTGACCCTCCTCCTCTTCCCAAGGCATCTGATTTTGCCTGCAGTCAGAGGCAGGGAACTGAGCCAGATGGCCATCCTTTGGTTCTCAAGGCAGTAGATAGAGTGTTTGCAAGTAGTGTTCAGCTTTTCATTCCTAGAGGGAATGACTCAGATGACGTTTGCTGAGGCTGAAAAGCACATATACATAGACTTCATGGCTCAGGGGACATGCAATAGTGTGTGACTAACTCCGTTGCATGTTGACCCCTGGAGGTAATGGCCACAAGCAGAGATTTTTAATTTACTTCAATCTACCCAGCCGGGCTTATGTTTTAGCTCATGTTACCCTCTGTAAATAGATAGATAGATACTCCTGAGGGTGAGATCCTAGTCCAGGTGAACCACACACAGCCACTAGTATAATTCAGAGCTATGCTCTTTTATACAAGGCCAAGACATGTCCCATTATGGAAGAAGCATCCAGTGTCTTTCATGAGCTCTTCTGTTTTTGCATCACCTCTTGCTGGCCATGGGTTGCACTCAAGCTGTCCGCCCTATCTGAGATGGCAGGAGGCAGCCGGGAGGTGAATGTAATCCTGGCACGGTACTCAGTTTGGCAGGGGGTTCTCAGTTGCTGTGAGAAGATGCTTTTGCAGTAAGGATGTGCATGGCTTTCATTGCAGTTTGCCTCAGCTGCCTGCACTTTCTCGGTACTCTACACTGGCTGTTTAGCTCTCAGCTATCTGTGCAAAGCAGCTGAACCAAAGTGTCTCAGCTTAGGAAAGATTAGTTAGAGGGAAGCCTTTATTTAAAAAAAAAAAACCAAAAAAAAGCCACAACAAAAAGCAAAACCCCCCAAAAACCCAACCCAAAAACTAGGAAAGTAGTTAGGAAAGAATGGTAAGTCATTTAAGACTCTAAACCTTCATTTAGCAATCCGAAAATCCATTTAAAAGCCTAATAACTTCTGGGCCTACCACATATGATTAGATTCATTTTTTCAGAAACAATCTCGCTAGCATTTCTCTGTAGTCTTTTGAGAAGAGGCATCCTTGGTGCATTCTGGCCTTCTGGAAACAAGAACAAATACAAAATTCATCCAAAAGAAGCACCATAGAATGCCTGACCTCTCATACAGTCAAATGTTAAATAAATAAATTTCAGAAATCTCTGAATGCCGTACTCTTGTTTTGCTGCATCAGTCTGAGGAATCCATTGTTCCGTAGTTACCTGCAGGAGGGAAGGAAGGGACAAACATCTCTCATATTCAAGGAGTCTCACGGTATGCTTAGCTGAAACTTTGCAGTTCCTCCTCTTGGGAAATCTCAATGGCACAATCAAGAAGAGGCAAACCCTCAACTGTCTTTTCTCATTCTCATGCTATGCAAGGAAGTGCGCTGTTTTCACCATCTTTACCCAGCTCAAGAAGGACTTAGTGTGTATCAATCATTACATTATTTACGTATGAGTGTTTTCAGGCTTACTACATGAAGTCAAGGGAATAAGAAGAAACAGAGCTAATCAATTAGCTCCCAGTCCTGCCATAACAACTTTACTCTTGTCATTTGCACATAATTAACATTTATCATGGTGTTTTAAAATAACCCATTAATCAGCCAGGAAGATTTACGGTATTTTTCAGTATCATTACTATCAACATGTACAAATAATTATTTTTTATATTTGAGGTAGTTTTTTTCTTGGCAGATCAATAAGTAAAAAGGCAACACTTCACTGATTAATAGTTTTTCTCACTCCTTCTGCTTCCTAATCTGATCTGAAAATTGAGCTGAAAACTAGCAGTCACTTGATATGTAATACTTCAGTCAGGTTCCTAACACAGACAGATGTCTGCTACTACTCTTACTTTACCAAACAGCTTGTTCCACTTACTTTATCTCTGACTGGGCTTTAATTCACAAGAAATTATTTCTGTTTGTATGTATAGGTTTCTCAGTTCAGGAAATTACTATCTATCCACATATTTTGACTCTTTGTTGTATAATTTTCTGTTTCACTTTTGTGAGTTGCTTCCTTCTCGGTCTTCATTATTTATTCATTATTTAATATCTTCACATATTAGGGAAAGGAGAAAGGGAGCATCTGGCCGACCATATGTGTCACGTACGTAGCAATGTTTTGGGCATTCTTTTGGTTGTTGAATCTGTCCGTACTTAAATCACAGATTTATCTAGGGCATCTCTCTTACAATGTTGTTGAATTGTAGGCTGCTCACTGTTGAAACCATCTCGTCAAGTAACACTGCTGTGATGTAAAGAAGCAGTATAATTCCGTTTTGCAACAGGGGATATAAAGCAGTTGCCCACACAGACAAATGGGAACAGATACAAACCAAGGTCTGCTCAGTAGTAATAGAACAGAAACTGTTAAATGCCTTGAGGTATTGAAAACTTCGTAGGAGATGCATCTCCTTTTGTTTGGAGACTCATCCCTGCCAATACAAATGCTGGATACTTAAGGGAAAAGATCTTTACAATTCTGTTAATGAGAAACTGCGTGGGGTTTTCCAAGAGGTAAGAGTTTGCTATTAAGCTGTAACAAACTCTGTTCTGAGAGGCAGTAATTCATTACATTCAAATGGTGGCAGAGCTGGTAAGCCTGAGAGTCATATCCATATGTTGTGTGGCTGAGCCATTTTCTTCATCCTCATACAGGTCTTTAGAACTGGATGTTAGAGATGTGTAACTGTTGGTCTGTTATTTCACAAATATGATATTTCAGTGGTGCAGTTCCTGCCATTAGGTCTGCTCCTCTGAGGCCTTTCTTAAGACTGGATTTGAAATTTTATTTTTCAGTGCAGTGCAGAAGGACACTTCCTTCTCATCCATTTATCAAAAGGAGAATGTCTCCAAATTGGACATGACAGTGAAGAGGAAAAATGCTTTCCAGCGTAGCAAAGGGCTTCCAAGTTCACAACAAGAATTATCAGCCTTTTCAGCTTAACAAAGACAGAGCTCAGCACTGTCTGCAAAATTTTCTCTAAAAGCTGTGTAAACTCAGGGTTAATTAACTCAGATAATTAACATGCCAAGCAACATGTTACTGTGGCTACACAGCTACAGGGGTGCAAGGATAACTTGGGTATGGTTACTTCAACACTGGCACTATGGACAACATCCAATAAGTTTATCATAGTCTTAACTCTCTCTTTTATATTCTAAATTGATTCTGTTTCCTCTCTTCAACATTATAAAGCATATTCTCTGGAATATGGAGACCTTTTCTTAACTAATGAAACCTTCCCAAGGTTGTTGCAGCATGAACACTAAAGTTATTGCCTACATACGGCTAATAACTGCCTATTGCAGTTTGACAATCATCTTTTTATACAAAGGAATTAATGATGGGAAAAGGTGGAAAGGATTTTCATAACTGCTTTGTACATTGTTGCAAAAGTTAAAGGAAAAACTACATTTTTTTAATAGTTTTGATTTAAAGAAGACTGTATTTTAAGGAAGATAAGTATTATCGTGAAATTTTTCATGTCTTTGAAAAGTTTGATTATTCTTGAATGCCTTGATTCGTCAGTGAGCTTTGACTATTGATCAAATGGCTGAAAGCCAGGAGTTATTTACTACCAAAGTGTTACTTAAGCCATAGCACACAATCAAGTGCATCATCCCAGTTATACGATGATTAGTTTGGAAGAAGAATGTGCCATTTGAATCCATAAATAATGCACTTCACCACCTTAATGTTGTGAAAGGGGGCACTGGGCTGAGTAACTGCATGCTGCTGCGAAATTGCTTTGGGAAGACTTTTAAAAGATGCCACCAGGAAAGCAGGCGTCTGGCTTCTGGAAGTCAGATAACAAATTTATAGTATTTGAGTTTAAGCATACCTGATGCCTGGTTACTTCTGGATTGCTGCTTTTTGCCAAGGACCACTGTTGCCACATGGACTTTCATGTACTTTGGAGCAAAATGGAGACTCGGTGTCACAACTGGTGCTTGTGCCTTCCCTGTATTCCCGGTGAAGGATATTAACAGCTCATCTCTTGGCAGACTTTATGTCTGTTTGCACATCCATGCAGACCGACAGCGTTGCAGGAAAGGAGGATTTCCTGGGGCTGGCTTCCCTCCTTACTCCAAGCATCTCAGTGTAAAGCTGGACATGCCAATTATCCCCATGGATAGTCACTCACACCATGTTGTCATAGATAGAGCTAGGGGTTTCATGGTGTACGTTCCACCTCTGAAGGTGGTTACTCCCACCTGCCCATACTCCTGGCTTTGTCCTCCAACTGGCTTACCTGTATCAGCTCTTGTGTTTGGGTAGGTGTAGAACTGGTGGAATAAGTCCACTAGAACAGTGAACAAATGCAGATGCAGTATTCAAATTCTTCTTTGTTTCTCAGGCGCTGCTTTATAGTGAAGTAAGGAAAACTCTGTGAAGTTTTGTTATCAGTATTTTTCAATAGGTAAAGTCACAAGACCCCAGCAGAAACCTCTACCAGTGACAACCGACGGGAAAGAAATGTAGCACCTTTTCTAATTTTTAAAAACAGTGTACACAGTTTGCAAATTCCTGCCTGGTTCTACTTTATATTGATGAATTAAACCTTCGTTTTGATGAGATCCAAACAAAAACAAGAGAAAGTGTAGTGGGGTTTGTATAGATTAATATAAAGCACTTTTGTTTACGGACACAGAGAAAAAAATTTCAAATGTAAGAACCCATGCAAGACCTGATTTTCAGAAGGCCCATATGACCCCCACCCCATTGAAATGTCTGGTACCAGAGTCAAGATTGCTTTAACGGAGAAAAAACACGGTTTTCTCTTTGTATTCAAAAGTTAGAAAAAAAATTTAGGCGTTCTTTGAAAAACAGTGACAAATGCTGTGTTGATTTACTGTACTACACCTGTTCATTGCCCACGTAGCATGCAACTCTATGTATATTGCATTCATAGGCTGAGTTTTTACCTATTTGTAACTAAAATATTCATGGAGTTTCAGAAGTCATCCGTTATAGATCGAGGTCATGGTTTGCCGTTTGTATTTACATTTAGCTTGATGCACAGCATTAAAACCTCTGCTTTCCAGCTCGCAAGAGAGGGAGTAAAGCAGATGCTGCAAATACAGGGGGAAGGAGAGGCTGAGACTCCATCCTCTCTGGCAAAGTCTGACTCTCTTTGCTCCGTTCTTGCACTCTTCCTTCTGATCCCCAATGGATGCTCCTCGTATGGCCAGGCATGAACCTAACAAAACAATGAAGTCTTCCAGGGCAGGAAATACAAAAAGAGAAAAGTGAAAAAACAAGGAGAAAAACAACAGGTATCACGGGACAACAAACAATAATAGCAGAAGATACAGAATAGCCTACCTCCATATTCACAGTTAGAGAGAGATTATTGAACTGTGCAGATCTTATGTCTGACACGTTTTACCTACGTTCAAGTTAGTACTCCTGACTCTGGAGGTGGGCAGAATGAAACTGTACATCCATACCAAAATTTGCCCTCTAAAGAAAGTAATTTACTAACTTCTGGAGACAAGAGTTTGTTTATGCCTCAGAATGAGCGAAGTTACATTTCTTTCTAGACAAAATATATTATTTCATGTTCACTTTCCCTTTTGCCATTATTAACAATATTTTTTAAAAGAATATATATTTTAAGAATAAATAGAATAAATAACGCAGGAGGTAAAGGAGGGCTGTCCCTGTGTTCTCCACCATGGAAGAACTGGGCAGGAGGAAGGAATGCAGCCACACTTTACTGCAGATAGGCTTTGCTCCTTCTCCTTCCTGCAGTGTCACTTGCTTAACCCATCTCAGAACTTTTTTAATGAAAAAATATCAAAAGCCAACTGTTATGTGCTGTGGAGCAATTGTTATTTGTGTGCAGCACTCTGCCTTTGGTCGTCCCTCATGAAATTTGACATCAATGAGTTTTCACTGCACTTACAAATGAGTATCATCTGGGGTGACGGGAGCTTATTTTTTAATGGATTATATCTGCCAAAATTCACTCCTGGCTGCCAATCCAGCAAAACCATTACAAGTCAGAGATTCCTGTTTTGAGAGCGATGAGTGATGCAGCAGGGCAATAGTACCAGATTTCTACCTGCACTGCTGACCCCGTATTTATTCATAGTCTTCTTACCTGCTCAACTTTCTTGAAATCCGTAACACCCAAACAGAACCCCTTTGTATGTAACTTTTTCTCCACTACTGTAATTGTCCTCCTCCACTTTTGGTTATTATGATGAGCTTTGTGTGTACTCCGTCCCCAGAAAACCAGGCTTGCTTTCGTGCTCACAAGCCTGGTGGATAAGGAAAACAATTTGTGGAAAGAAACTTGAGCCCGTAATACATTGTTTTGTGTCCACTGTCCAGTGACAAAGTTATTTTTCTAATGCTAAAATAGCTCATAGCAGCATGTACTCACCCTAAGTAAACTAATGCCATAAACAAAACATGAGAACATAACACACTCGGCAAAAAAAACGGATTTTCTACCTAGGTGCCTATTTGCAAGCTTAATATTTGTGCAAATCCTCTACAAAAATTTAGCTGATATAGGGAAGTGAGTTTCACTGAGAAAAAGGAGTAAGTGCTGGGACTGGCAGTCTGGTGGTCACACAGAGGCAAAAAACTTCATTGCTGCAGGAAAACAAGCTACAATGTGACTCGTCAAAGTCTTTGTCAGAATTTTATTTTATGAGGGGAACAACTTCTTTTTTTTCAAAACTGAATAGTTAAGTGTTTTTATTTTTTCTTTACATTTTTGCAGAATGTAATAAAAAGAGTAAGTACAATGAAACACATCAAAACGCCATGAAAATAACTAAACTTTTAGCGTTCTTCCTCAAGAAAAATACCAAATACCATGTTGTGATTTAAGCTAAAATTAAACAGCAATAATTCAAAGTCATTCACGCAGGAAAACGCCTATGTCTGTGTAGCAGCAGATCTCCAAATTTATCAAAACATTACAACAAGCAAAACGCTTCTCTTTCCTTGAAATGGCTAATAATTTTCCGGTAAATGTACAGTGGGCGCTGCTTTGAATAAAATCATCAGCAGAATACTGCCAAACACAACCTGTCAGGTTTTGTTGTAGGTCTAAGGACTGCCTTCCCAGGGAGCACTTTATGGACAACGGGAATCCCTGAGGGCACCTCTGTTTTGGAGGGATGCTAGTGGGAGAGAGGCACTCCCATCTGGTCCCAGTGCTACTGCTACACATTCTGCTTGTTGGTTACTCAAACTCTGAGGCTTCTCCTTTGCTCTCAGTTTGAGAAGTTAAAGGTTGAGCGAGACTTGATGTTAAGGTGATGGGAGAGGAGGAGCTGCTGGGAAATTGCTAGCATGAGATTTTTCTCATGTTTCTGCTTTTCCAGTATCTGTTTTCTGCACCTCGTGCCTTGGGGCTGATAATCCCGTACTATTTGCAAGCTCTTGATTCACAGAAAGGTTTTAAAGTGCATTTTGCAAGAGGTTTATTGGGTAGAAATCATCAAAGAGAAATGAATGATGCTTTTTGTGATCCTTTAGCTGAACTTTTGTGTCATCCTCAACTTCGCTCTTTGTAGGATCAAGCACACTACCTATATGTACCCACAAACGCTGGCATCAGTTACCTTTTAAATATCTCCTGACTTTAACCAGAAGAGAAGAATTTTAGAGGAATTCTTTGTTCTTTCCCAGTTCTGCAGGTTTGCCTGGTACTATGTTTAATTACCTGTTACTTGAACAACCCAAAAACCTGTGTCTCTGTGTAAGGTTCTGCAAACTGCAGCCAACAACAAAAGCTTAGGTTAAAATTTATGTTAGACATCTATTCCTTCATTCTTGATTGCTTCTCTTTGGGGATGGGTACTTTCAACTCATAAATAAACAAGAAAAAATAAACTTCCACTGAGACATCTGAAACACTATTATTCTAGACAGGCGATCATTTCTGAGACCTCGAAGCATCTATATTGCAGTTATCTGTTACAATTTGTCTTAACAGTAGCAGCTAAAAGCTTCAACTGAGATTAAAATCAAGGTTCTGTGCTAACATGCTGTGAGAGGCAACTCCTGCCTCAAGAGATTTATTATTTAAACAGAGATGGGTAAATAACACAGCAAATGTGCAAGGGGCCTTTGGAGAATATGGAAATATTTCCTATGTAGAGCTAAGCGCTCCTTTGGA
Source organism: Rynchops niger (assembly GCA_013400035.1). Taxonomy (NCBI): domain Eukaryota; kingdom Metazoa; phylum Chordata; class Aves; order Charadriiformes; family Laridae; genus Rynchops; species Rynchops niger. Next base: position 35,730 of record VXBH01002516.1, on the reverse strand, counting down.
AGAATTTTTGTCCCTTTGGTTTCCACCTAGAGTCAAGAGCAACAATTATCTCTCATGGTGCTGCTAAGGAGTCACATGGCCCTGATCTTATTCGGCAGAAAACAGCAGTTTGAGTGTTGGCTCTGTAAATATCTCCCTCCTCTAAAAGCAAAACCTGCAGCCTGCTGCTATAACTTTATTATTTTTTCATCTGTAGTCCCACTGATGTAAAGCCTATATAAAGTGGTTTTCTGCATAGGGACTCTAATAGTTTTTAAGTGCTAGCACTTGAAAGATGACTAATGTTTTTCAAATTCACATGGGATATCTGCTGGGTTCTCTGTCACACAGCTGCTGAGAATGTGTTACAATTTAGTAGAAGGTGATACTCATTGTGATTTTCATCATAACAGAAAAACCTAAAATTTAGTTAATTGAAAGTGAGTGAGAGAAGCATTGGTGATTAATAGTAACTGAGAGAGGTCCAGCATTTGAGTGTCATGTATAGGCTGTAAATACTCATTTGCTTTTGCCCTCTGTTTTGAGCCGCTTAATACCTGAAAAAAGTTGTAGCTCAAGCAAGAAAAAATAGATTCTCCTTGTGTTGGAAATCCACTACAGAAAGCTGTGACCCAGGGGATGGACTTACAGTGCATGTGAAGAAACATCTTTGAGTAAAATGTGACTTTTTCACAACGGGTAAAATTCAAAGGGCACAAGAGTGTTTTCAACAGTTTCTAATACTGTGAGTCACCTGTTGTAGATGGGTCTTGGAAGTACCTGTGCTGCAATAAGTTCAGGTGTGAGAGTGGCTTCTTACATTACAGCTGGAGGGACAGATGTACAAACTGTTACCAGTCATCCGTCACCATTCTGCAGCTTGCACAGTGTATATAAGCATTCATAGCCCATTTCAATGCAAACCAGAACAGAAGTATAACATCGTTTATCACTTCTTAGACCCAAAGTGGATTATAAGCTCTCACACTGTCACTTACTACAGCTCAGTAGCTTTTTAACTGCACAACGATCTGACTGCTTAGAAAGGTTTAACCTACCTGTAAAATCCATGCTAACCAGTACAGATGTGCCTTTACTATCACATATGCGATTTTCAAAATGATCTTAAAAAAGCACATTTAGGAAAAGCAAGGAGTCACGGCATGCGGTACCCACGTAGGAGTGAGTGCTGGAGTCAGGCATAGGCAGATAAGGAGTAGTCTGAATGCAGACCATCACTGCAGTGACCCTGAAGTTGATGCGAAGTGCCATTTCCAAGATCCAGTATGACAGAAAGGTCTTGCACATACTTGACGCACACAAGAGCAGACCCTAGCAATAAGAAATGCCTGTGAGATGCTCTAAACTCTCTGGCTGAAGTATTCTAAGACTTCATAAAAGATGCCCAGCCCTCTGCTCTCCCTCCTAGTAGAAGAATCAGACTCTAACCCAGCCATACAGCTCCGCCGTAGTTCACACACCAAGTGGGATGGACACAGTGTCACTTCCCTCTGAAGTCAGCCCCCGCTTATGCACTGCACCTTTTTTCCAGTCCTGGTCTCCAAGTTTGACTTCTGATCCTGTGTTGGGTTGCTGGGTTGGGGATATATTTCACAAGCTGATGGTTGAAACCATTACAGTGCCATGGTCAGAGACATCTCACTGGAAGCTGAGAATCCTGTGAGGGCTTACATGCGATATGCCTTTACTGTGAAATTCCCATTTGTACTGGTCTTGGTGTTTCCAGTTTCTTTCAAGTCAGAAGTGTGGATTTTAGCAATAGCCGAAGACGATGTTTTTCTCTTCCAGCATGAAAGTTACTTTTCAAATGGTAGCCACAAATGTAATCTGTTTTATTCAGCTACTGCTGGATGGCAAAGTCAACATGAAAAAGTAAAAACGCAGCTGGGACCAGCTGAAAAATAGTAAAGCTGGAAAGAAAGGCATAAATCTAAAATGTGTATGAGGATATATCTTTTTTATTTTCTCAAAAGAAATATGTGGAAACAGGAGAATAAAAAAGAGAAATGGCCAAAGCTTTCCTAATGAGTAAGAATTAATGTCAACTACTGAGCAGACTTCAAATGACTGTCTTCTACTAGATTTCATAAATGCTTCAAATTTTGTGGGTTTTTTCTATTATTCCTTTGCCTTTCGTTAGCAAGGACAGTGAACTACAAGGCGTTTAACTGAAGTGTATTCCCATAAAATAACAAGTTTACTCATTCAATTTCAAATTTGATATAGCATGGAAAAATATTTAAGCTCAGCTTGTCACATTGATGTGTATTACCGAACTATCTTTTGCTGCATACTGTTCTTGATAGAGCACAGTCCTTGCTGACCAACACATCCTGTTTTAAAAAGGTTTTGACCGCACATGACAAACTTCTGAACCTTGTGGGTCACTCATAGACTATCAGGAACAAAACGTCCATTTGTGTGCTTTCAAGTTCACGTTTACAAAAAATGTCTAGGTGCAAACAGTATGATCCATTATATTAATGGCTCTACTTGATGGAGAGAAAGCATTCACCTTCTTGTCAAGAAGACAGCATGATGATTTTCTGATCTGGCTCTTTACATAGTTCCAGGAAGTCTTGCTGTGTCTGCAAGAGTCTAAACTGTCACCAGGGTTTAGTTTCATATCTCTTGAGTTTCTCTCAGACTCGCTTGGATGCCTTTCCTTTAGCAGAATCCAGATAAGTTAATTGATCATCTGGCTTGTTTCTTATGTGAAAAACTCCTTGCCCTCGTGAAGTGATCTATCATTTGGTTACCCTGTGGTGGTCTGACAAGACGATTAGAGACAGACATTTCTCATCCATTTATATTTAATTAGAAGTAACCATTAGCAAGTTTGGGTCTTTCAATAATTGTATATTTCCTGCTTGCATTTATTTTTCCGTATCATTGCTTTCCTGTAAATCTTGCATTAACCAGTAATGATGCACTAATTGATTGTGAGGATGTAAATAGGTGCTCAGAGCTGGTGAGTGCTTTTGATTCAATATAGGAACAGCAACGCTTCTGCTAATGAAAAAACACTCTGTAACACCAATTTTTTTTGTGTTTACTCATACTGAATTACACACTTTGGGTACTTCCAATGGTCTTGATGGACCTTAATGGTCCTGCTGGACCTCTTGGAATAAAATATGTCTCCTGAATGCCAGTTACAGTGTCAAAATCCCACCCTAAGCAGTTTACCCAAGACATTTGCACTTTCTGAAAAGTTCATTAAAACCTTGAAATCAATTCTCATAAATTTTAGAATAGTGTGGTTTTATTTCAGTAAATGCTACGCACCACAAAGAGGTAAATTGTTGTTAGCAGTTACTCTAAATCAGATTGGCTTGGATACCTTTCAAAAAAGAATTTGCACTCATTTTAAAATAGTGTTATAATGAATTGCATTAATTGTTAATGTTCACTTTCAGTGTCATTACTGAACACATCCTAAATCCTTCCCCCCAATACAACCAATTGTCAGTATGTGATGAGAAGAAAAATGCAAGAAGCCTGAGTATAATTATTTTTTGTAACGGCTCAAGCACCATTACTTACTTAGTAGAGTGATTTCGCTCATGTGCTCGGACTCCTGCATCTCAATGACAGAGGTCCCTGGCAGATTTATGGGCGCTCCTCACTTTGCATCACAGGATTTGTACAGACAAAGTAGCAGGGACAAAAAATAATCATAGAATAGAATTGTTAGGGTTGGAAGGGACCTTAAACTCATCTAGTTCCGACCCCCCTGCCATGGGCAGGGACACCTCACACTAGATCAGGTTACTCAGAGCCCCATCCAACCTGTCCTTAGAAACTTACCGGTATGGGGCTTCCACCACCTCTCTGGGCAATCTGTTCCAGTGTATCAACACCCTCATGGTGAAGAACTTCTTCCTAACGTCCAGTCTGAATCAGCCCATCTCTAGTTTTAATCCATTCCCTCTAATCCTACCATTACGCGACATCCTAAAAAGTCCCTCACCAGCTTTCTTGTAGGCCCCCTTAAGATACTGGTAGGCCACTATAAGGTCTCCTCAGAGCCTTCTTTTCTCCAGACTGAACAATCCCAACTCTCTCAGTCTGTCCTCACAGGAGAGGTGCTCCAGCCCTCTGATCATCCTCGTGGCCCTTCTCTGGACACGTTCCAGCACGTCCATATCTTTCTTGTAATAGAGGATACAGAACTGGATGTAGTACTCCAGGTGGGGTTTCACAAGAGTGAAGTAGAGGGGGAGAATCGCCTCCCTCGACCTGCTGGCCACGCTTCTCCTGATGCAGCCCAGGATATGATTGGCTTTCTGGTCTGCTAGTGCACACTGATGGCTCACGTTGAGCCTCTCGTCCACCAGCACCCCCAAGTCCTTTTCTTCAGGTCTGCTCTCAAGCCAGTCACTGCCCAGTTTATATCGGTGCTTGGGATTGCCCCACCCAGTTGGAGGACTTTCCACTTGGTCTTGTTGAACTTCATGAGGTTGGCATGGGCCCACCTGTCAAGGTCCCTCTAGATGGCATCTCTTCCCTCCAGCATGTCAGCTGTCCTCACAGCTTGGTGTCATCAGCAAACTTGCTGAGGGTGCACTCAATGCCACTGTCCATGTCACTGACGAAGATGTTAAATAAGACCAGTCCCAGTACTGATTCTTGAGGGACTCCACTTGTCACTGGCCTCCGCTTGGACATGGACCCATTGACAGCCACTCTTTGGCTGTGGCCGTCAAGCCAGTTCTTTATCCACTGAATTGTCAGTCCATCAAATACATATTTTATCAGCTTGGACAGCAGGATGTCATGTGGGACAGTGTCAAAGGCTTTGCTCAGGTCCAGGTAAATGAGGTCAGTTGCTCTCCCCTTGTCTATTGAAGTTGTGACCTTCTCATAGAAGGCCACCTGGTTTGCCAGGCATGATATGCCCCTGGTGAAGCCATTTTGATTGTACCCAATCACCTCTAGGTTATTCTTCTGCCTCAGCAGTACCTCCAGGAGAATCTGCTCCATAAACTTACCAGGCACAGAGCTGAAACTGACGGGCCTATAGTTCCCTGGTTCATCCTTCTTACCCTTTTAGAAAATGGGGATTATGTTTCCCTGTTTCCAGTCAGTAGGCACCTCACCAGACTGCCATGACTCTTGGAATATAATAGAGAGTGGTTTAGCAACTTCATCCGCCAGTTCCTTCAGTACCCGTGGGTATAGCCCATTGGGTCGCATAAACTTGTGCACTTCCAGGTTCATCAGATGGTCACAAATCTGATCTTCAATTACAATGGGCAGTTCTTTCCAACCCCTGCCATTGTATTCTGTGACTCCGGGAGTGTGGCTGGAGCCCTTGCCAGTGAAGACAGAGGAAAAGAAGTCATTGAGGACCTCATCCTTCTCCATATCACTCATCGCCAGTTCTCCCGTTTCATTACTGAGGGGGCCCACCCCTTCCTTAGTCTCCTTCTTACCATTAATATACCTATAGAAATTTTGGCTGTTTCCCTTGATCTCCTTGGCCAGATTAAATTCTAACTGAGCTTTAGCTTTTCTCACAAGGTCTCTTGCTGCTCAGACAGCTTTCTTATATGCCCCCCATTCCAGCTGTCCTTTCTTCTGCCACTCCTTATAAAGTTTCTTTCTGTTTGAGAGAGTGTCCAGAAGATCCTTGTTCATCCAGGCAGGTCTCCTAGCATTTTTTCCTGCCTTCCTCTTTGTCACTATAGTTTGCTCCTGGATACGGAGAAGGTGATCCTTGAATACTGACCAGCTGTCCTGGTCCCCGCCTACCTCTGGAGGTTTGTCCCACGGCACTTTGTTCAGCAGATCCCTGAAGCAATCAAAGTCTGCATGCCTAAAGTCCAGAGTCGTATGCTTGGAATACGTCCTCCTAGTTGCCCTGAGGATCTTAAATCCCATCGCTTTGTGGTCACTGCAGCCGTGGTTATCCCTGAGCCTCATATTGGTCACCAGCCCTTCTCTGTTGGTGAGAACAAGGTCCAGCATAGCACCTTTTCTTGTTGGTTCCTCTACCATTTGGAGGAGGAAGTTGTCATCAATGCATTCCAGGAACATCCTAGATTGCTGGTGCCTTGCTGTTTTGTCCATCCAGCAGATATCAGTGTACTTGAAAACTCCCACGAGGACCAGGGCCTGTAAACGCAAAGCCAATTCTAACTGCCTATGGAAGGCCTCTTCTGCTTGGCTCTGCTTGTCAGGCGACTTAAGAAGTATAAGCTGGCATGTTCTGACACTATCCAGGTAACCCATTTGCCTTTCTAAAAACTACATAAATTATTCATCAAAAGGTTATGACATGGAGGAAAGAACAATTAAAATATACACTCCATAACTGTATTCCATGTGAAGTTTCAATTATAAGTAGTGCTAATTTTCATTCAATGCAGGTTTTACACTGCCTAGGGCTTATTATGGGTGTATTGTTTTCATTCTTTCACCTGTCTCTGTACTATACTTCGGGGTCCACAGTGTTGGTTGTCTTCATGAGGCGAAAAATAACTCCCAGGCTTTAAAGGACTTTTCTTCTCTTGGTGGTTAAAAGTTCATTAAATGTTAAGTGATTGACTGATTGATTGGTTAAGCTTTCATTCTGTATTGGGTCCAACCACATCCGTGAGCGCTATCCACACACACGGACAAAGGACAAGCACTTTAGTAGCAGAAAAGTGTGATTTCATGCTTAAGTAATATGATGAGGGTTCATTTATGGGATACTATGTCACCTTATTAATTTTTCATTTTAAATATGAAAGGGTCTCAGGAGTCTTTTGCCTGGTGGTTTCTGCTTACAAACCACGTTGACAACTGTTCCCAGGACCAGATTAAATAGAGCTTTCCATTCTAAACCTGTTCGGAAGTGTTGGAATTCAGTAAATCTTAATGAAAAACAGGAATATTTTCTGGTTTTGCTTGAGGCCTAAAATTTCTAATGGAAAAACTTCTTTAAAACAATTTATACCTATAAAAATCTTTTGCAGGGCTGCTGGTAAGGTCCCTGTACCATTTGACTCTGCCTCTACCCTGAGTGTTTGCATTTATGCTGGTCATCAAAACAAAAAGCCTGGGGAAACCAGTGAAATATGAATGAGAGAGGTATCCGACAGTAACGCTACCTATGGAACTGCCAGATACAACTTACAAAGTTCTTCTCTGTAAATCAAAGGTCAGGTATTTTGGGAAGGCAGATGTGTAAGGGAGAAGGCTGAGTGACATTTGGAAAAGGTAGGGAACTTGGAGTATTGAAACAGAGGATGAAGAAAAACAAAAACAAATTAAAAGGTGAAAAGTTTAAGTTTCCAAGAGGACATGAGGAGTGACTGCTGTACTAACACAGAACTCTTACATAGGCAACAGGTACATTTAAGGCAAGAATTTCAGTCTCTTTGATTAGACGTCAGGGGAGAGCCATACCAAGTAAGTAAAGAGGGAAGTATGCAGAAACAAAAGGCAAATTCACCTGTTGTTGAATGCCAGCTGCCCTGATGGGGAGGACAAGCAAAATTCAGAAAATTGACATCGCACACCAGGGCCACTGGCTGCTCTGGACAGTTGGCTCTCACATTAATTCATGTTGAAGCTGGTCCATTTTCTAGAATGGAATTAAATATTTTCAAGGCAGGACGGTATAATCTTTCTTTCATTTGCTTGTTTCTTATCATTTATTGGCCCCTATTAACACATATAAAACCTCTCTTCCTCTGCCTGCAGAGCAAATACCCTGAACCCAAGAAGTCAGTGACACAGCAGGCAGGTATGTCTCACTGCCAATCGTTAAAAGAGTCTTGCTGGTGCCTAATTGCTTGTCAAGGTTCATATGCTTGTTTGCAGACTGTCTGAGTAGTCATAGATGATGACACCATCTACCAGATCCTTGCAGTGTTAAAATCTTGCTGCATGTTGTGATAGCAGATGCTGGCATAGGTTGCACATTACTAAGGGAGTCTTATTAAAATAGTTCACTGGAGACAGGATATCTATTCCAAACAACAACGGTTCATGGGTAGGTGTGTTTGAAAATCCCTTCAGTCTTTGGCAGCTGCTTTGCACCACCTGACGGCCCTGTATAGTTATCTGTACTCATTAGGTTCAATTTAGAGTAGGGTATGAATTAGCTGAAAGAAATGGAGCACATTGAGTAGATGGTGGAAAATGCTGAGCTTGCGAGTGCACTGAGTTTGCTCATATATATAACTCAAAGGCATTCCTGTTTCATTTTGGAAAAATGACACCTGGGTGACTAACGACCAAAGAAGGCACACACAGCAATAAGCAGTGAACGCTCTTCCTCTGATGTGTACCATGATCAGATTTCAGGTAGCCTGCAACTAACCAGCTGTCGTAAAGGCTTTTAGTGAAGCTCTGAGTAACGGGGAAGCGCTGCACCATCATCAGCAGAGTTACATTAGGAAAGGGAAGGTCAGTAAGAGCTGCAGATGTTCGGCATCTCTTGGGATCTGGCTCAGGTGCAGCTTTGGAACATACAGTCCAAATTCACCTGAGGTCTTGCTCTTTTGCGTTCTGTCAAGATGATACCTGTCTGTTGATGCTTGAAAAAATTCACCTGAGGTCTTGCTCTTTTTCAAGCATCAACAGACATGTCTCAACTTGACAAAATGCAAATGTCTACTGTTTAAAGATGCTAAGGCACACATAACACAAGAGATACTTTGCTCTTCAGAATGATCAGAAACATTACGAGAGGACTGGAACCGATCATTATTCAAATGATGGCCTGGTAGAAAACAATTTTTTTTCTACTTAGACTGAGTGTTGTGGAGCCTTGTTATGCCAAGACTCTACTTCTAATTACAATCTGAACTCAGCCTGAGTATGTACAACTACATGAAGACAGCACAAATACTAATTCCTGGGTCCTAAGACTGTGCCTCAGTTTACCATCCAAACAGAGATTTTAGACCCCTCCTCATAAATTTAAGGATTTGTCTTGCAAAGCGCAAATTATAGCCTTAGGACATGCTCTGTTCTTAAAATTTTGAAGTTCCAGTTCCTCAGCCAAAAGGCAGAAAATTACCTTTAAATGATCCCCAGCTGCTGATAAAGTAAAAGGAAAAGGAACCACCTCTAATCATTGCCATTGCCTCAGCTTTGCAAGAAGCAATGTACCTGCAAGGTGATAGTATTGCTTTTCAGCAATAAGTGATAAAATCTCATTTGCCCAAGGATTAGTGAGCATTCAGATATTTTACAGGTACGTGGATGACACTGATGGAAGAGCTTTATGGACCAATGAGTCGTTGATTCTTGTCATGCAGACAGTAATGGTTGTAATTTATTTCAAAAGTGGATATTACCAACATTTTCTTGTTATCTTGAAATACTCAAAACCTTTTTTCTCCAGGAAAGAAACTTGCTCTGAAGCAGGTTGCTAAGTAGGGCTTGGTCAGTTTAAGCTAAGCAACATGCTGATGTGTAACCCCCTTTTTTAGGGAAAATTTTCTGCATCTAACAATATTGACAGCAAGGAGGGCAGGCGTGCACCTCAGTAAATTTCTCCAGAAGCCTAAGTTTAAAAATACATATGTATGTGTACGCATGTGTACATACTGAAGATGACTATAAAAAAAGCTCAAAATCATCATTAACTTCTCAGGAAAACCATAAAAATTACACTGCAGCTCTGGTAATGGCATCCTGTGCTCCTTTCAGCCAAAGTGTATGAAAACAAGTAAACCAGAACCAAAAAGGCAGCCACAAAATGTGGAAGATCCATTGCTCCAGAATTAAACGACTGAATGGTTAGTGCTGTCCTCCAAGGTAGGAGAGAAGCTACATTTCCCTTTCCAGAGAAGTGTGAATATATTGATTCAAATTTCCTGGAAAAACCTCCAGACCCTCGAGAATTGCTAATATCTGTTTTAATATTTTCAACACTTTTAATTGCTGACATGATGCAACCAAGGTGTGACTCATCAAAGAATTTACTGAAGGATGGGTAAGTGTCACAAAATACCCCTTCTCCCTCTTTCCTGACAGCTCTTGGTCTTTGTGGTAGACAGAATAGGAGACCATTGCCCAGTGTGCTCTTTTTTAACCTTATTTGCTGTCATGATCAAAGCACTCAAACTTGGCGGTTGAGAACATCTATAATGCTTTGTCTGTTGACAGCAGTTGAGGACAGGAGCAGAAAAAATATGAAGCGTATTCATTAAGGGTGGGACACAGACCGATGGCTAAATAAGTGTCTCAATTCAGCCTGTGAAATTCAGAGAACAGCTCCCGCAGGAAGCTATTGTCCCCATAAAAGCTTCAACTTTAGGATGAGTCTATTTGGTTTACACTACATGGGATAAATACAGGCTTTATAAATCTGATCTCTCCCGTTGGATGACCCAGCTGCCCTTTCCTTGGGGTTTGTTGTCCAAGAGGACCTATGGGCATGCTCCAGTTTGACTGCCTGGTCCTAATGGCATTGGACCTGCAGCCTCACAGTCTATGCTAAGGAATTCACTTGGTAATAAGAAATTGCAAATTAATTTCCTTCCTTATTATGAAAAATTGAATCTCAATTGGCTTTCCCCCTCTCTCTCTCTTTGGATGGCTTCAGCAATTGAAAATGGTCTGCATTAGAAATAACATCTTCCAGCAGATCAGACAACACTGCCAAGCACTTATTAAAAAAAAACCCTTGGCATAGATAAGAGAGCTTAACTGCACCACTAGCAAAGTAAACTCCTGTGCCTTCTGGTCTGTCTTTGGTACCTCTTGTCACATCTTTTAATCACGGTTCAGCCGATGCACCTATGAATTTACAGCTGAAACGTCACTCAGACAGCGCAGCTGAGCAGCAGCAGGTTGATCTGAGTCTGTTCAGTTCACGGAAAGGGAAATTAAAGTGTAGCATTGCTGAGAAAGATATGGCTGATACACCAAAGTAGAGGAATGAAAAGGAGCTTCAGTTCAGGGTGGGGGACAGGAGAAACTGAGTGAGCCAAAGGCTCGGAGAGAAAGCCACTGGAAAGGAGTATGCTGAGGGGAAAATGGTGATGAGAGCAGGAGAGGGGATAAGGGGTGAAGAGATTTTGAAACTTTCAGATTTATGGCCAAAGAGATAAAGCCTATAAGAAGGTGCCTTTTTCCAGCACATTTTTATTTTCCTCCAGTATTTTGCAGTGCATTTAGTACTGTGGGACATGGCAGCCGTAAGCTGTCATGTGTGCCAGGGCTGAAACACAAATGAAATTAAAAGGCAACCAAAAACAGCAAAATAATAAGAAAACAATAAAAAATGGCCAAGGTTACAGCAGCTGTTGTGATCACTGCTTCACATATAATTAGTCCTCCACAAGTTTTGAGATAATTCTCATCTATGATGACAGTATATTTGAGGGGGCTAAAGAAAACATTGTGACTCGCTTTTACGGCATCTGAGGTGCCCTGTTTCAGAATAAGGCCGGTTGTGAAATGTGGTTCCCTCTGAAACAACCTCAGAACAGCTGTGCTGGTGCAAACCTGTGGTTCAAGGTCAGCACTGTCATGAGACTGTCCCCTAATTCTCTTCCAACCTTATGGCTACTTCAGTTTGTGATTTTTATGCTGAAGATTTCCCAGTGCATCTTTGCCTTGAAGCACTTGTCCAGTCACAATTAAAAAAATTTTGATATTCATAGATCACAGAATCATTTATGTTGGAAAAGACCCTTGGGATCATCGAGTCCAACCATCAACCCC
>VXBH01002516.1:0-23135 GCA_013400035.1 Rynchops niger | reverse complement strand
TATTGAGGTGCCCAGAACTGGACACAATACTTAAGGTGTGACCTCACCAGTGCTGAGTACAGGGGGACAATCACCTCCCTGCTTCTGCTGGTCACACTATTATAAATCACCTGCCTACTTCTGCTGGTAACACTATTATAAAGCAATGTGAGAAACAAGAGGTACCCGAAAAACGTTGAGGACAGTCTGTGAGTGCAAAGCTTCTAATAGGAACAGTCAGAAACAGAAACCCATGACTAAACCTTGGTTATGCTTTGGTGTAGAGCTACCAGGGCATTTCACAATGGTTTACTGAGCAGGGAGCAGTGCACCAGTTCCAAATTTGCGAAGACAGTCAGCTGCTTCACATCTGGATGCTGCAACTGTGCAGTGCAGACAATTGCAACTTCAGAAAATGCTAAAAAAAAAATTCCAGACTTCCCACGGGAATATAGGACCTAGGGAGAAACTTCTCCTTTTCTTCCCTTTCATGCTTAGTTTTTGGGGGAGATACTCCAGAGAACTTAATATTCACCCCATTCTTGGTTTCTCCTCTGTGCACAGTGATCCTTATGTGGGTGTAAGAACTTTCTTAAGGAAGAGAAAACAAAAAAGTGATCCTTTATGCTAAATATTACCCTCCAAGCTGGTTTCAGCAGGCTGTTGTGCCCGAGGAAACCTGATAAACCTTGTCAAGAGTGGGTTATGGTTGTACCTCAAATGGACTCAATGTGTTTCTCAGCAATTATTGGACACTGATGTTCTACTAATTTCCAGTAATTTTGCTGCCTAGGTGATGTAAGACTGCAAATGACACCCATGTTATTAATGCATTTACTGAATGTTCTCTTGCCTTCTGGGTAAAACTAAGAATATAAAAATGAGAGCTCTGAGATGGAAAATCGCTGATGGCTAAATTGGAAGTTGCAAAGGAGAAGGTGAACTTTTATTTTAAATAATGATGCTTTTTCTTGGCCCTTTCTTTGAACAAGTTGCTTTGACACACTGAACGAAAACAAATTAATCTTTTGGGTTGAAAAGTAGCAAATATCTGGAGTCTGTTTTTGCAGTAAGGTGTTGAGAAGTTCCTAAATAGCTTACAGGAGATGATGTATGATGAAGGGAGTGAAGACAGTGATTTTTGCGCTTTATTACAAGGGTTATCTTGTTTTATCCTTCCCCACAGCCTTAGGGATCAACTTTAAAAGCTCAGTGATGTTGCTGTGAATTATTCAAGTTTCTTTCATGTAACTCTAGGCATCTGTCAGCTTTGGAAATCTAGATATCCCATTAGACCTGTTTATTTAGCACACAAACCTTTCTAAACACAATGATTTCTTTGTTGAAATCAATAAGCATTTTGTCTTAAAAGGCACTAGCAGAGCGTGTCCTGGTGGCTTCTCCTAGTTTCCCCTCTGTACTTCTGTACTCCCTGTAAAAACAAAACAGAACAGAAAATGACTCCTATGCATTTCTCATTAGCTGGTGTGTCAACAGATGTCTGATCTTTCCAATGTCTTTTTAAAACAAAAAATGCAATCTGTTCGTGCTGTGCATCTTTACAGAAGCTATTTTGGCATAAGTTATCATCTTCAGCCAAGACTAGACATGAAAATACTCCTGCTATCAGGTACCACCTTCTGGAAACAACAGACCAGAGATGCTAAGCCTGTTCATTTGGAGTTGCTGAGAATTGTTCACTAAGATTTGGCCAATTCACAGGGAAGGAGAAAGCTAGAGTATTACATTATCCTCTGTCTTTCAGATCCCCAGGCATACTTTATATCAAAGAAACATAAGTCATTATTATTTGGCACTTGCATTAGGAAAATGCTTGTTAACTATGGAATAGGACCTGTGGCACTGAGTAAGATGACAGTCCTCCTCACAAGAGATTTAGAGAGTATAGAAAAGGCCAGTGGATACAGATATCTAGAAAGTACTGGAATAATGGGGGGGGAAGGGATATATATAACAGACTTCAGGCAGCCAAAGCCAGGCATGTGGAACTTCTTTTCAACTGCCTTGGAAATGAATTTCCCAAAGCTGTAATTTTAAGCCTTGTGACTGCTTCATGCATCCTTTCTATCACATGTTTTAATGTATCCCCATAAAATGGGAAGTTTGAATTCTTTCTTTTTGCACCTGCTGATTAAAATATGAAAGGCTGGTTCATGTAAGCGTTTTGAAAAACAGTTTACTCATTATGCGCAACTAAGCTGTATCCACACTGTGTGAAGTGTTACTTTCCAATCATATAAAAACTTAGTGTGGGACCCCTTTTGCAAGTGCAGCCATTTCAAGCATGACAGTCACTTTTGTCTGTGCAGGATGGATCCCTGTGAGGTATCTTACGTGTACTGAATGGTGTCGATAATTTTGCCGACAATAGAGAAGTGAAAGCTTCAAAGAAAAACATTAGTGACAATTGTGCTGGAAATGCAAAATATCACCTGGCTGGTCCTCCCTTTAGGCAAACCTTTTTTTTAAATTAAAAGCTCTTTCTCTTTAGGTGGTCTGTTTGTCTGCCGTGATTTGACAGTATATGAAAATGATACATGAATTTATTTTTCAGAAGATAATTGCCCTGGCATTTAGTCTCTGTGTCATTTTCTAAATCTTTTCAACACCTTACTGTTTTTCTCTTCCAAGGCAGGTCCTACATCTCCCAAATGAAATGGTATTTTCCCTCACACGGGCAGTCACTTGGTGGCTAACATCAAGGGAAAATACCTGCTTGTATGGGGAGGTAAGCACAGGAAGGAATAAATACAGCAGAGAGGCAACAGGATTTGCAAAGCGTGTTGGAAACTCTCCTCCCTGTACCTGGGGACTCTCTCCAACACGCTTTCCACACCAAGTAAAAAAAATCATCTTTCTTTGCAGCTTTCTTTGATGCCTGGGGAGGTGTTTCTGTTTTATGAGTGTCACAGAAACAGCCACAGAGGTCTCGGAAGGCACTAGGAACCCCTGATGCCAACCCTGGCCACCCTCTGGCCTCCAATCCATTCGTCTTCAGGTCATCCCCTATTAAACTCACAGTAAGGGAGCAGAATTATTGCAGGCACAGCTCTGGTATGCTCAGCAGTGTTGGGAGGGTGCCCATCACCTGCCAGGGTCTTGATTGTGCCAGTTCCTCCCTAGTTCTCAATGATGATGTGTCTGATCAGACACCAAAAGGGATTAAAGTTAAAGTTGCCCTTGTTCACCAAAAGATGTCAAACTTAGAAAAGATTGTTTGGCATCAGACACCAAAAAGGTTAATTGTCATGGCTTTAGTCTGTGAGCATAAAAAAAGTAAAATCTACGCTACTATTCTGCGAGAACAAGGATAATCTGGTGGTAAATAGTTTCAGTAACTGAGGATCTAAGCAAACAGGGCAATGTGCTGCCCTTGACCTGTGCAGGATTTGTCCCATGAGATGTTTTCTTACATTTCGTTATTTTGCCATTCATAAGTGAACATATTTTTCCTCTCATTGCTCCCAAAAATGCTATGACATGGAAATTTTTACTATGATTGTTTTTGAGGCTTTTGCAATCAGGAGGAGTCTGGCTTTCAGGTTCAATATATATTTTATTCAGGCCTCAGATTGTCTCTGCAGAAGCCCCAGGTAGTATATTCAAGGACTTCCATTTCATTTGTTATCTTATATTGGATTACATTTTGCAAAACGTTTAGTGCTGACAGTTGGACTTTGACATTGAGAACTGCTCAGCTGTTGTGTAAGCTTTTTAGTAATGTAGCAGAATTTACAATAGTGCTCAGTTTTGAGCATCTGCAAATGTACTTTCCTTATTTTTTTCATAGGAACAATCATGCTGCTCTGAGGCTTGACAATCTGGATCCTTTATGAAACGCCTCAGCTCGAGAAGGTGGATGATGAACCCCCAAAAGCTGGCCCAAAACATGCTGTGATTTCAGTTTTGCTTTCTAAGACAAGCAAAATTAGCAGGATTGCTCCAGAAAATGCTGTTCTTTAGAAGATGTAGGTAGGCTATTCATATTTAGGAAAGTTTAAAAAAATTACTCATGTCTTTTTATACTCTTAGGTGCATAAATTCCCTTATAGTTCTGTAATGTCATAAACCCTGTCTATTCTCAGATGCTTAAGTCATTTTGGAATCTAACACAAATGCACTTTTGAACCTTTATCTTGAAGGCTCATTAAAAGTTTTTGGAATTCCTACTTCCAAATGATTTTTGAAAGGTGGAAGTCCTGAAAAATATTATTTTTGCAGTTCTTTTAAATACTTTTACTTGTTACCAGTTGGACGTTTCCTTCCTAATGCTAAGGTCTTTCATTAGTTTATTGAGAGGTTTAAATTTGTATTTTTCTGTAGAAGAGATGCAGGAAGACCGAAGCCTGCATTTTGTCGGAGGCTGCTAGGAAAGAGCTCTACGTTATTTTCACATCTGTCACGATCGGCTGGAAAGATCTTCAGGTTTCAGGGCTGTCTTGGCAGATGGTAGATTTATGTCATGGCAGTTTTTGTAGGTAAGAGTGATATGAGCAGACTTGATAATAATGGGCTTCTATTTCTCTGCGAATGTATCCTGACTTCAGTTTTACAGCTTCTGTGTAGCAGGTTTAGCTTAGAGCACTTCTCCACAGTGCGAAAGATGTGAAGATATAGATATGTGAGATGTGTATGTATGTGATGCACAGAAGGGACCCAGGGATCTCCACAGCTTGGGCAGCATCTGCTGACTTTCTCATGCCAGCGAAGACACAAGGATTGGGAAGGGAAACAAACACAATAGTTGTGTGGGGAAGGAAAGGGAGAAAGTTAATTGGAAGCCCCGTCTCTCTTTTTCTCTCCTGTTTCTACTGCAAATAAATGCTTGTAGGGGAATACTTTCATCCCATATGTGATGGAGGAGGTGTACACAGAAACTGCTCATTCTGCTTGTAGTTCTTATCCCATTTCTTAGCAATTCTACTAGGAGCTGCCCTGCACGCAAGCAGTGAGCTATCAATTTCCTGCTGTAAATAAGAATAAACTTCATGTTGAGCAAGCCAGTTGTTATCTGTTAGTGGATTTTCCCTCCTGACTAGCTTCACTGCAGCCTTTGGCCTCTTTCTGCTGTTTTCCCCAGTTTTTTACACAATAGGTAACTGCTTCCTGTCTGCAACGCTGCAGGGAAGCAAATCCCAGCCCAGGGCACCAGGATGCTGTCCCTCATCTCTCAGCCTCGCTAGGGAGTTTCAGTCCTGAAGTTGAAGTCTTTGTTTTTGTTAAACTAGAATCTACTTGGGAAGTTCATCCTTTCAGCCAGAGTGACATGGGACCATTGCCCAGGATCGCTGTAGTACTTCACTGAGGAGCAACTGGGTTGCAGCAGCTTAAATTTTCAGAAATGCACACTACTCTCGCTGCCTGGGAAGGTACATGAACTCAGAAGCTAATGGCCAGGCAGGCACATATGGGAGCACAGCTATTCCCACAATTTTTAAAGTTGCTGCACTCTCTACAAAAAGCATCTCAGAACACACGAGATGTAAACGTTAAAGTCGACAGCCCAATTTTATTAAAATCAATGCCAAAATTTCCACTGACTTACCCTGCTCCAGCCAGGGTCCGCACTGAAGATTTCAACTGCAGTCTGTTGCACACTGATACATTCAATAGAGTTTTCTACTGCTCAGCTGTGGTGGTCAGGAAATGTGTGTCTCTCTGCTGATTGCAAAAGATTACAGATTCAACAGTTTAAGAAATTCCAGAAACCATAGGTTTCTTTTGGAAATTTATTTTATTTTGACAACATTCAGTTACCTCATCCCACTTCTTTTAAAAATCTTAACTTTGGCTAGTTTTCCTCAAAAATTCTAGTTTCCAGTAACATATCTAGTTGATGGAAAATATTTAACGTTCTTTCACTGAGACTGTAGAGAAAAGAGAAACTTTAGAGGCAGAAAAATTAACAGTCAAGGCAAACGGAGGTGAAAGCAGAGTGGCATGTTTGGAGAGCATGGCCATGTGAGATGAGAGCCCAGCCCACGACCTCTGCTTTCTTCCCTTCCATTTAAAGGATTTTAGTCTACCAGAAAGATCCAACAGGGGTTCATCACAATATATTTCCACCCTAAAATTCTCCCCAAAATATCCTTCCTCCAAAAGCAAGGGTAGTCATAACACAGACTGAGGTTTGTGGATCAGCATCCTAACAGGAAGGATGAGGTGTTCACATTGGGAACTCTTCTGCTGCTGCTATCTGGAAGTATTGCTATACTTCTGAAAGGGCCTCTGAGCTCCTGACTAACAAAATATACTATCTGTCATATTCTGAATTTATTTTTACTGCAAGGAACAGTGATACTCTATTATTACCAGCACAGAGTAGCGGTGGTCAGAGTGTGTCTATTAATCAAAAAGGCATACCCAGACACCAGTCCTGCACCTCTGATGGATTACTACCATGTAGTCCGCAGTGCCCAACTTCTGGATCACAACATACACCTGCAAAAGAGGCTCAGCAGCATCCCATCTCCAAGCACACAGCGCAGCCTGATGGTGCCATATAGTGGTACTTCTCCCAGTAGGCGGCTTGGAGAATACAGCTCCTAAACCATGTTATAGTGCACATTACGGAATAAGAAATTCTCAAGGCAGAGTAGTGCAAGGGTGGCTTATCATCTGGAAACACCTGGTTGAACCCAGCAGCTGCTGTGTGGTGGCACTTACTGAATGACAGCAGCTATAATGGGAAGCCAGTTCAATTAACACTGCTGAAACTAGCAAAATAGCAGACAGCTACTCTGCATGGGAGGGAAGGGGAGGAGGGAATTAGACTCAGCCGATGGTAATTAACAGCTGGCTGGCAGAGAGGCATTTTCTCTGCCCAGCAGTTAGAAGCTCTTTATTACAGATAAAATCCCAGCATGTCTCCGATAGGGCAACCTGTCTCTTGAAACATTGGATGTGGGGAAGCAAGCTACTCCTTTGCATTGATAAATGTGCTGCAGTATTCATAGGCAAATAGTATGTTCATTTTTCATTTTCACAAATATATCCTCCAGCATGCAGTTATGACAAATTCACCTTGGAGCTCTAACATGAGTTTACTAGGAAAACAATATCCTTAGTCCTGTGCTAAAAGCAAAAGGAATATTCTTATGAAACAAAGATGGGAGATTGTTTTAGCTTTTGGTAAAATATAAACACAGATTTTGAGTACTAGAACTTTGCTCTCTAAACCAACACTTCTTTTAAAATGTTGCTGAAATTACCCAAGTTTAATTTTGTTTTATGTGGCCTTACAAATAGTAAGTTGATCGATAGTCTCAAACTTATTGATCCTGCCTGTTAAAATTACAGAGTTTTTTTCCCTTCAATTTTGTTAAAAGAAGAATGAAGCCGTATTCCTAATCTCTCAAAATAGTTTGCAAAACTTCAAGTCATCGACTCCTGCCTTTGAATAGTAAAACATGAATGCTGCTGGGCAAAATGCTACTGTGCTGAATCCTTGTCAAATTTCAGTAATGGAAATGCGGCGTTGTCAGACCGTCGCTGTAACTGGTTCATCTGCAGTCACACAGCAAGCCGAAAGCAAGATCCTGATCTCGGCATCCCAGTTATCAGCTTTTTCTTAAACAATCATTTCCATAAAAGTAATTTCCCTGGCCCTAAAAATGCCTTTGATTATCAGTTGCCTGTATTTGAACCAGACAAGGCCATTTTTCATCTGACTAATTTTAGCCTTGTAGTTTGAATACAGTATCACCCTTGGTGTGGATTAATGACAAGAGCTCTGGCCTTCGGTCCCACTCCTGGGCTCAGGGTCCAGCTCCTGTGGCTAGGGTTACAGAACCCCAGGCAGCCCTCAGCTGCACGTGGCCCTCACCATCTCACTGTCCTTTTCTGCAAGACAATTTTCTCTTAGTTGGTGTTACCCTTCACCAACTTTGCTCCCTGCTTAGCAGAAAGAAGGATCAAAAGGATCCCAAACCAACTAGGTGTCTTCTCTTCAAGCCTCACCTTGTTGCTACTTCACTTTTATGCTTGGGAAATCCCATTATTTTCAGGATGGGTTTACATCCTTGAAGGGAGAATCAGACTCTTAAGCACTGTGGCTATATGCCAGTCTTGCATCTCATGGCAGAAAATGGTGCGGATAGTATATCAAGGTTGAATTCACCTTCAATTATCCCCATAGAAGCACCATTATTTACTCCTTTGTAATTAGTGAGCAACAACATTTAACAGATGTTGTTCCTTACTATTAACCAGCAAAAACACTTATCACCAGCTTAAACGTGCCACTCATTTCCTGCCTTCACCGGTGAGAGAAACACATGTTGTTGTTGGCTGCTTGTCAACTGTTTCTCCTTCACCTACTTATATAAAACACGGCATTAAGCACAGATGAGTTTTCCCTTCCCTGTACCCCTCCCCCCCTTACAGCAAGGGACATTTAAAGACATGTTTAGATAAAACACCCACTGCAAAAAGCAGCGTACTGGTGTGATGCACCCACCCTGTCATGGAATGGCACCCTTGCAAACATGACTTCTCCCCTTCAGGACCAAGATACTGCAGTCACTGAGGTAACGGGGATAAGTCAAGCTGAGGTACCACCCAAGGCTCAGTATTGCCCAGTTGGGAAGCTCAATAGGAAGTATCCTGTAAGAGTCCAAGCAGTCACTGATGCCACCTGGAGCTCTCTAGAGGTATTTCTCTGAGTTAGCCTGACAGAACACAAATAAAGGTCATAAGCCTACCTCCCAGACTCATCTTTAAGGCAAACCCAAAAAATCCTACCAGCCTCCCACGACTGAAACACAACTTCCTTCTCCCTAACACCAGGCTCAGTTCACAGCTCTTTACCACCAAGTCCCTACCAGCTGCCTTACAAGGCTCCTAGAACAGCTGCTGCAGGAGTCCTGAGCTCATCGGCAGCTTCATTACCCTGAGCAACCTCACATGGGGCTCAGCCACAACTGCAGGCTATTTAAGCACCTATTTAAGCTCAGCTCTAGGCACCTAGAACGTTCTCTGAGCTGAGTGGCTGCTGCTCCAGTCCTGTCTCCTGGGTGATCTCAGGCAAGTTAATGGTGTAAGTGGCTTTTCTTTTTGTTCTGAGGGCAGAAAAACTATTTCTTCTCTTCAAGGTTAGTGTATTTCAGCACAAAGATGATCTTCTGTCTGGTAGTAACTCACCTGTTATAGCAGGAAAGCTTTGTGAAATATTTGGCTTGAGCTGAGCAGTGGGGGAAGAGGGGGTGCTTATTCTTTCTGATAACTCATCTGACTGCCTCGTAAGTGTTTAACTCAGAGAGAATTGCATAAATTACCTGCTTGTGAATTGTGGGCTGTTATCTTCGTAACGTAACTGGCATCCCATGGTAAGGTTATTATCCAGATAACTGCCTTGTGATCCAGCATGTTGTGCAACAAACAGCTCAGCTTTGACAGCACAAGATTTTAATACTAGTTTACTGATAAGGCTGGATTAGTCTAATTTTATTGAAGGAGTTTGCACTAAGTTTAATTAAGGGAAATTGGACAGCCTGTGTAGCTTCCTTGTGTGTATCGGGGGGAGTGTTCGTGTGTTTTGATTTTTGTGTGGGTGGCAGAGCCAATATCTCTCTGTGCTGTCTCAGTGTAACCATCTGCAATATGGAGATCCTGATTCCACCTCATGCTTAAATTGAAGCTTAGGTCGTTTGCAAGCCACTTTTGTGGGTAAATGGGGGCTTATAATTATATCTGAACCAAACGTACTCTATTCTTCCAAAATAAATGAATATAATATATGTATGGTCTGCCAGATGCTAAAGCTAAAACATTCGAAGTCTGGGGATCTGAAAATGCTAATCTGCAATGCTTGGAGAAAGGAATTGATATGCAGCATTTACAAAACTTAAAACTCACAGCTTTTTAACGACCCTGAAAAGACGAAAAGAGAGGACATGAGGAACAAAACCAGACCAAGGAGCAAGACATGATGAGAAAAAGTTGTTTGCTCATTGAACTCTTGAATGCCAACTATTCTGTAACGCAAAGCCTCCTGTGCTTTTTCTTAATCAGTGTCCATCATTATGGACTAATTTACCTTGTTCAGACCTGTAACTCTATTCCTCTTTTCCTCTGTGTCTGGCAGGGATCTGGGTTTTGAGCGTGAGAGGACTGCCTTGACTGTACTGTGCTGAGCACATGCGAAGTGGGCTTGAAATACTGTAGTTATTAACTATGGGCCAATTATACTGCACCTCTGTTCTTATAAGGTTCTCAGGCAATGGCTAAATCCAAGGAAACTAAAAAGAAGCCAGACTTCTTAGCTCATTTATTGATAATGCAATTCTGATAAGGGGGAGAATCTAATTAGCACGTTCTCTTGTCCCCTCCCAGAGATGAAGCTTTTGGTGCAACAATGACTTTCTAGTTTGCTACTTACTGCTGTGGTTTAAGACAGCTTCAGTGTTTTCTGAGCTGTAGTTTCATATCAATATGAAGACTCAAAGGAAGTAGTCTGCTCATGTCAATAAAAAAGAGGTATAGAAGCTAATGTGAAAAACACCCCCCAAAACAGCAGCAGAAAACCCACAGAACTAAGGTGGCACCTGAGCAAGGAAAGGTGGGGCCAGAAGGTGGCCTTCCCTCTGAGGTGCTCAGTGATGGTCCCTGTTGCAAAAGTTAAAAACAAACAAAAAAATCTCCCAAAAAAACCAAACCAACCCACAAACCCATATGGAAGGCTTAGTCAAAGGGATTTTTTGTTCCCTCATCTTAACTTGAAACAAATGACCTTGCAGCCACACTTTATGCAGTGGGCAGCATTTGAGAGAGGCCTGAGTGGTTGGAGCTGGTGCTGCGGCAACATTAATGAATCATTTGAAAACTGGGTTCAGCTCAAAAGCAGAACTAAATGTGACTCTGTGCTTACGAATGCTTCAAGCAGACACGAATGCGAACAAGGACAGAGCTGTCTGCAGAGGCCACACAAACTGTAATAGGAGCAGTGCTGTTGGGGGTGAGGGAGGGAATTGTCTCTCTTGATGGTCAACTAACACAAAGCGAGATCTGCTAAGTGAAGAGCCCTTTGCTGGTGCTAGCCAGCCACACAACTGGAGAATTGCCTCTGTGAGCTGCTCTGCTTTGCTGTACCAATGATGGGGCTTGTGTCCAGAAGAATTAAACCAAAGGAAGCAAATCCAGTCAGACAGCATCAGTGAAGTCATTGCGAAACATGAATAAGGCTGTGCTGGTCCAGCATAAATCCAGAAATGCCTCATTAAGGAATGTTTTTGTTTGCCAGTGCCATCGCTGGGGGAAAGCCTTGTTGCATACCTCGGAAGGAATATCAAGCGTGAGGTGCATTAGGCTGTAATGGCTGTAGACTTTACCACACAGCGTTGGCTTTTGCGAGTCAGCGAGCTACACAGAGCTTGGGGAGAGTCAGAGCAATGACACATGTTAATGAACTTCAGTGGCAGACACAAGACTTAAAGCCACCCCGTATCCAACAGCAGAAATGTGTTACTTCAGACCTGCAGGTCTCCTCCAGTGTGAGTGATGAGCAGGAGCCCAAGCCATTGGACCTAGAGACTGTCCTACGTGTGCCTTTGAGCAGCTGCATTCAAGCTTTGCTTCAGTGTGGGGTCATTCGTTACATGTTTACCCGAACACTGCTTCTTACTACGTATGTGCATGTCCCTGCAATGGGTGACTTTTGAGTGTTAATAATTCACTCTACCATGTTCCCTCTAAAAAGCAAATTGCTGTGAGTCTTCCTACTGATTTCTTGACAGTAGAAAAAATAGGCTGTACCCAAGGTAACTTAAAATACTGAGCTTTGGAAACCATTAGTGTTTGTAGTTCCTATTACAACAGCACTAGCTTGTAGTTCCCACTTCTGTCCTTGAGAAACACCTAAGCACAACTAAGCAAACCTATCTCAGGTTATTTATCCAAAATGGAAGTCTTGTGACTGTTAATATTACCATAATAAACATGAAGCAGACATTGGAGAGAGAGACTTTACAAAAGGAGGTAGGGAGGAGTGAAAGCAAATGTTTCCCCACAGCTCTTGTCCCGATGAAAGAACTGATGAAACAAAAGGGGGGAAAATAAAAAATCTCAAGGGCACTCTGAATTCAATACATAAATGATTTTGAGCATCAGGAATGGGCTTAGTAACTGCATGCTGTGAGTGTGGTATTTTAGCTGAGCAGAGGCTGGTGGTGTGGAAATACATAAGAGAGCAGCAGCCTGGATGTTCAGCAATGGATGGACATCTGGACTTCTGGATTGGTAATTGGCAACCCAGATTTTTCAGAAGTTTTAAGCACCTGACAGCTCCAGCTGGCTTCTGTCATAACTATTAGGAGTTCAGTGTTCAAGTTCACCATATTAGAAATACCTTTTCGGTCTAGCCCTACATTTAGAAATCTAAGTATTGGCAGCAGTTTGCTAAATGCTACCCATCTGGCGGAACTTGTGGGCTGATCCTAAACCCACAGTATTCCTGTAAGAGTTGGAGGCAGGGATGGTGTGATAAGGCATACAGATACCTGCATGGAAATGGGTTTGAATATAAGGGCTTTCCATGGAGCTCTGACATGTGTCATTCAAGAAGGCTGCTCTGAGGGGCTTTAGCTATTTCTCTTTATCTGCACCTCACAAGAAGTTTTCAGCTTCAGTGTTCTGACTCTGAATCCTATAGTGGAGAGAGACAGATAACCATAAGGTTGGCAGGCAGAGACATAGTATAAATGTCTAGAGAAAGTATTAAGAAGAAAGAAAGTACTGTTGTCAATTTTTGATAGACAATTTTTGGGAGAGGCTGATTTTGAGACAGGTTGTTGTCAAAGATACCAGCAACACTTTAGGAGAAAAGAAAGAGTAGCCAGTGACTGGTTTGTCAGTTCTTGGTCATTTATTGGTCTCCTACGCATTCTAGAAAGAAAACTCAAATATGGTGAATATCTTAATGGAGAAGAGAAGGCACTGAAAGGAAAACTACTGCCTGATAATTTATTACACTATATACTTAGTACATTTTGACTGATAAGATCTCTGTTGTTAAAGTTGCTAATGATTTCCCACTATAATGCACTAGTTGGATTTACTTAAAGTTTAGTTGAAGTTTATAAGAATTTAGGGTGAAATTTGCGGCATAGAGGTCTGAGCTAAAATTTGAGCAAAAAATTCCTGAGTTGCTTGAAGCCAATGTTTTTGCTGAACATTTTAAATCTTTTTTTGCCTTACACAAAATGAAAAGCCTTGGAAGTATACAGTTCTTCCCTTGTTGGGAAAGCTTCAACTTTGTGTTGAGATAGCTGAGTTGAAAGCTTGTGGAGTCCTTGAGCAGTTCCAGATCTATTGCTGAAAAAGAATGGGTTATTACTGAGACTGTCTTAAAAGGTATCCGTCCAATTTAGCTTCTCCTCTGTGTATAGCATTAAAGCCATAACGAATTGTAATGCAATTATGAATGGCTCTTGGGTACCTGGCTTGTGACACTTAATCAAATTGGAGGTGCAAAGCGCTCGGCTGCAACCCGGGGCAATCTGTTATGCAAGGCAGAGATTGAAATAGTTATTCTTCTGGTGTCTCCTCTAGTGCATGATGGGGAATGGAATCTCTAATATCAACTCACAAAGATTTGAAACAAAAGTCTTGGTTTTCTGCACCTTAATGACAAGATGGGAAACTGCACATTTACTTCTGAATTGTTACTTGATATCAAGTGTTCCCTGATATCTCTTTGGCATTGTTCCCTCAATTTGGACAGTGAAATAAACTTGTTGCTTGTAGAGTTTCAGAGACTTACATTAAGATACCAGAAGTCAGTTATGTTTTCCAGTATGATGCAGTTACCAGTGCTTCAGATCTTAAACCTGGAATTCAGTTATCGATTCTGTTGTTCTAGCCTAGGCACTGTAGGATCTCTTTGGTTTTGTAGGAATATGATTAATGGTAGTGAAAGCAATTAATTATGACATGCATTGTGGAATACATGCAGTACCAAGCGAATTGTGTGTCGGTTATTTGGGCTTCTTAATAAAACACAATGTTAATGATCAGTGTCAACAAACCTTGCAGGTGTAAGAAGTAAACTTGCAAACAAAAAGAAGAAATGTAACTACACTCGGTGAGAAGGAAAGATGAAGTAACAAGCAATACCTTCAAAAAGTTCAAGCTTTTGGCAAAGTTGCAAGCCAGGTAAAAGCAAAGTCCTTTTATATGAAGTGTCAAACACTTCTGATAAGAAGTGTTTGTACCTGAACTACTTATAACTGAATTTGAGTGAATTATTTTACGCAGTAGCTCATGAAATATTCACATTGTCTGACATAAGAGCTTTCTCAGATGTATTAGGGAATGGCTGGAAGACTCAGCAAAGGATGAAAAATGCCAGACCTGAGCGAAGCTAAACATCTCTAGAGAGATGGTATGGAAAACGGTAATAGCTCTTGTCCTTTTTAACACCTTCCCTAGCAAACAGGGTGAGAAAGTACAGAGTATGGTGAAACTGCCCAGGGATCCTACGGCGCACCTACTACTACAAATAGAAAAGTTAATTCCAAAGGAGATGAAGACTGTGAGAAAAAAAGATGCTGCAGCCTGGAAAGGAGTGGGAAATCTCACCCTGTGGAGGAGGCAGGTGGAAACAGAGGAAAGGAGTATGAGCTGGGAACTCCCAGAAAACAGTAGGTGCACATTTACAGATTTTATTGTTGGGCAAGAGGGAGATGGGGACTCTGGGAGAAGCAAATGTGTTTCTCTTTCATAAATATAAAAGCACATAAAACAAATACAAAAAAATGCCTTGCAAGCAGACAAAAGAACAGGAGGGAACAGAGAACTGTTTCAGCAGTGGCTTTGTGCATGGATTGCTAATTGTCATGAGTCTGTCTGTGCGGCAGTCACCCTGCAATGACACAACAGTTTCTTGTTATTTAATTACCAGGAAAATACCGACAGACTGGAGGATATTTTGGGAAGAGGAATAATTACTTTGAGAGGGCTGAGGGGAAAACTAAGCTAAAGGCCTGGGAGGGAGGCAGATGTAAAAACCCAGATTAGGCCACCTGATCCAGGTCTGTTCTAGATAGGAATATCCTCTTTAGATTCAGTCAGTATTTTCTTCACTACATGTTACTGTCAAATTACTTTTCAGTGCCTTCCTACTTGTTTTTCTGTCATTGCTGTATCTGTTTGAAAGTGTCTCGAAGATGAAGTTATTTCCTGGAGAAATTCTTGTACATGTTTTTCCCCCAGCAGTTCATCATTCATATCTGCTATGTTCATTGTTAGGAGGAAGATTATTTCTTTTTTTTATACATATACTGAGCAATTTAAACAACTCTCTCTCATTTTTCTTTTTGGAGGTTTGGTTATTAACTAGCTCCTGCCAACTTCTGGCGTTTAACCTTTCTTGAAGCTTGACTTTATTTGTTTCTCTTTTTATTATCATCCAGATGCTTGGGGTTTTTTTCAGAGAATTTGTTCTGAGTTCCTCTCAATCTTTACTTGACTGAGAGAATGTAATGGAACTGGTTACTGCATTTCAAATCCCACTTCCTGCATCAAAAGAAAGCAGAATATTCTGCTGATTCCTTCTACTGTTTGGGAAACTAAGGATCCAAGGACCAAACATGAGTTGTGTGGAGTATATCCTAGTGTAATGACACATCTATCCAGATATTCGTTCATCAAAATGCAGACATCCATTACATGTGATGCATGCCAAGGCAGGCAGTAAACTTCTTCAATTTCATGTGAATGCTTAAATGTCCTACCCGTCTTATGGGTATCTTTCCTAGAGAGGGCACAGACATCGCGTTATTCCTTTTTTATGCAGAAATCCTTTTCGCATATGGAAATTGTTAGTGGTTCCCCCTGACTACTCTGAATATCTAACACTCATGCATCATTTCCCCATCTGATGTTGATCTTTCTTTCAAACTGGAAGATATTGCTGATTCCCTGTTATTATCATCAATCTTGTTCTGCAGAACTCTCAGCCAACTAATTGCTCCTCATCTCACACTTGGGTAGATGGTTATTACAATCTAAATGTAAGATCTTTATTGGCCCTTCTTTTTTTCAGTCCATTCCAGTAACTTTGCAAGAGTATTCTGAATTTTGTGCTAAATAGGCCTAGAAAAGTATATACAAAATGCACCTTCAGAGTGAGAACTCTGAGGAGATTCATCACTGCAGAACAATCCTGTGGAGTGATCATTACGGGGGAATGGAGAGCACAACAGTGAAGCTGAGAAACACTCAGCAAACCTAATTAACCAGGGAGTATGTTTGATGAAATGACATTTCTAAGTAAATAGTTATATTAAGAATAAATTAAAAAAAAAGGCAGCAATAACAGGATATACCATCACAGGATAAAATCAAAGCTGCAGTCATCTGCGTTTTAGATGATACCAATTGGAAGTTAAGGAAACGGGAATAAAGGCTCAGTTAATAATAGAATGTGTGCTTGGAATGAAACAAGATAGGTGTGAAAATATTGCGGACAAATGACATTTCTGAGAAACCTACGTAGATTGGCCTTGTTAATGAAGTTTGGAGTCATGGTAACACTTTTCTGCTTCATGAGAGTTTGCTTGCAGTGGCTTTTCTAATTGCAATGTGTTCAACCTTTTCAGCCAACAGATGGGGGAGGAAAAATTAAATCCCTCTGCTGCTTGTTCATTGACAGCAGTGGGAATCCAGATTATACTAGTCTTTGCCAAACCTTAGGCCATGTAGTAAAGAGCTTTCTTCTAAATGAATAGAATATATAAGCAAAACCATTGATTTTCACTCCTAAATATAAATGTAGCTGACTTCCCTCGTATCTACTGAACTGGTGTAACTTTACTGCACAAAGTTAGTGTGTCCAATGCAATCAATGTCCTTTTTGTTTAGCTGAAAAAGGAGGGAGTGGAAACTTCTGACTTCTGAAAGAAATCACCATGTGAGGTCCCCGCTGATACCTGCAGGAAAAAAGGAAGGATGAAGTGAGGTGTTTATTGGCTTGCAGTTCCTAATTTATGAGCCTAAAGGCTGTTTATTGTTGGCAGAGTTATTACTTGTTTTCAACCCATATAATTTGTTGTGATTTGGAGTTTGTTTGTGCTTGGGAAGGAAAGGCATGATGCCTTATATTAGTCATAGTAATTATTGAGGAAGAAACAAACGAATGTTTCATGGAAAGGCTGTGAAACAGTATCTCTTGTAGAAGAGCTACCTGAGGAGGACTTCACATGTGCACTGGAAGGAAAGCTCCAAATCTACCCTCTGTTGCAGCTTTTATTTTTCTTTCCTCCTTTCCCAGACTGTGAGGGTGTGAGCAGGCTTGGAAAACACAGCTCCACCAAAAAATCCTCACCTTCATTTCACCTGATGCAGCAAAGCACCAAAATGATATTATATGAAGAATAGAGATAGTTCTGATGCCAAATAGAGATGGCAATAGAAAGATACTTGTGATATCAGAGAGATACTGCCAAAAGAGGGAAGGTTTAAATAGAGGTGTATCTTCTTTTAACAGAAAGCAACAAGAAGTATTTTCTAAACAGGGAGGGGAGGGGGAACAGAAAAATAAGCTCAAGTGACTTATGCAGCCTAAAAATTGATTAAAAGCAAATGGAATCCAGTAGCGTCCAGGGCTATTAACCAGCTAGGACCAGATGGACTCGAGTGCTTGTTGTCCTGCAACTGATAGGAGGACTGAAAAGCAGAAGAAATCTTTGTGGGATGCGTATTTAGCACTGCAAATCCCTCTGTCCCTTCGAGTACTTCGACACAGTACCCAACACTAAAACTCTTCAGCCACCAGTTAATGGGTGACTAAAGCTACAGGCATAGCCTCAAAGGGATTCAACCTGGACTTTGTAACTGATAAGAGGGAAGGAATATGAACAGGAGCATTATGAGATACTCAGGGGGAAATTGTGGGACTAAGCAAAAAATTTTAAGGAAATCTCCCTGATTTATATATGCTTAAATCTGAATATGTCACTGTGAACAACACTAGCCAGAAAAGGGTGTGTCTGATCAAAGATGCCTTGTAGATGCTTGTGCCACCAATAACACCATATATTTGTAGGAATTACTTTGCCTTTACACCTAGAATGACTCTGGTCCACCCTTTGATTTGATTGAGCTCTGCTTCAGAAGCAGAAAATAAATCAAGAGAAAGGGAATGGGATCTGCTGGTGAGGGTGCGCTGCTCATTTCAAGTGTGTCAGGTTATGCCTCCACAGTGAGGGAAGAGAAAAAGCTTGCAACTACCTGAAACACGGCACTGTTTTGTGCATGCTGGAAAGGGCAAGGTGAAGGGAATAGCGGAATCTGGCAATTGTTGTTGCAGATTGAATACCGACCAGTTTTGCTTTTCACAAGGACAGGGGATGGTTGGAGGAACAGGTCACTCACAAGTGACAGCAGGAGGTGACTGCCCCAGATTTAGCTCTTCCTGCCTTACACAGCCCTCCAATGCTATATCACTGTGCTTCACAGACCCCAGCGTGTGTAAAACACAGCTTGGACTTTTGCTGTAAAATATCACCGGGGCGGCTTTCAATACAGCCACTAGATGTATATGGGTTACTTTGGATACTTTGAACTGGAAAAACATTAAAAATGACATCTCATGGCACTCATGGGCCATTTTAGGCTGCAGGCTAACAGAAAGGGCATCAGCTATTCCACAGAGTGTAGGAAAACAGCTGCAGGATATGAAAGAGTTATCATATTGATATGTAAATATTTTTTTACATCCACAAGGATAATATTTGCCTTTGTTTTTACAGCAAACCACCAGCTAAACTTTGGCATGCCTTGGGATTGCCTTGCTCTCTGGTATGGAGAACAGGAAACCTTGCTTCTGGTAAAGGCTGTGGCAGGTTTTGCGCGTGTGTGTATATATATATAGTTTTTCTTTTCTCCAATTTTGGTCTTAAGGGCCCTGTGCTGCCTCTGGTGTTGGTGAAACGGGTCTGTGTTAATACTGTGCTTTGGCCTTAGGAAATTCTAAGTGAGAACAGCTCTGCAGGTAATCAAGTGATCTGGTAATAGAGAGTGTATCTATTTAAACAAAAAGCAGGAGGGGAAGCCTCCTATTTTTCCTGCTGAAGAGCTGGCCTGGGCAGGGTAAGCTGGGCAGCCGTTGCCCATGCTGAGATGATCCAAAGCATGGAGCGGGAACAGAGCTTTACAATGTTCACACAGATGATTACTTCCAGGAACTGGGGGGACTAGCAGCTACGCTCTTACCGCTTAAACATGGTCCCTGATCCATTTCCTTATTCTACCATCTTACAAATAAAATACTATTGCATTCTGCTGAACCCCAGAGAGCAAACTGGGACAGCGTGTATGAAATCTGTATATGTCCAGGCACATGTTTCCCATCCTGGAGCTGGATTCATTTACATTATCTGACATTACCTTGCAGGGAGCTGGACATAAATTGAGAGTTAAGCATAGCTGTGGGCAACTAGCTATTTGTGCACAATTGCAGTAATAATTTAGAGTAATTTCTTTTGCTATTTTGTTGTGTCAGGTGTTAAACATTTGCAAGACATTTAAAATGAAAAGATACATTCAGGGGAGTTTGTTACAACCATGCCTCAAGATGCCATTTAGAATAATTGTGATGCTCCAGCCCTGCACAAACCTTTCACAGGGAGGAGATAAATACACTTTATTAAAATAGGAGATGTCCTCAGCAAAGACGGTCATTAAATGACTGTAGGAACCAACATCTTTCAAAGTTTACTCTTTTTGCTGAATGCACAGCCTCCATGCTGGCATAAATTTTCTTGAAGCACTGGATATTGAACTAAAGAAAAGCCATTTAAGGGGGGGAAGGGGGGAGGAAATATGAACTGTCAATTACATACGAAAATCAGAGTTCATTACTTAAGAACTCAATGCTCAATTACTGTAGGGGATGCTTCAAGATCAGGAAGCAACTGGGAAATAAGTGGGTTCTGAGTTTATTGGCCATATGCTTCTTATTCTAAACAAATATATTATACTGAAAAACACTGTCCTGTGAGGGAAGAATTGGCTACGGTGTATAGTGGGACTTTGTTTTCTTACAGACTTTGGTTCAGCCCTTCATTTTATCACTCATAAATCTGAAATCCGCTCTCAGAACTGCAAGACCTTACATAAGTGAAACATGATGGAAGAACATTTTGGCCACTGATCTTTAATTGGTGTTACAAGCTCGTCTAGGTACAAAGCTAGGGGAAAATTTTTATTCCAGTTTGGTTTTGGTTTTGCAAAACCTCTTAACAGTGCCAGGAACATGGGAGATGGGTCACATAAAGTGACAGTGAAATTCCCAGTAATATTTGTCCTGTGTTTTTATATACACCTTATGGAAAAGTGGTCTTAAGTTTTCACATTCTTCTAGTTTCCAGGTAGAATAGGGAAAAAAAGCTTTGCCGTGATAGCAGGGGTAAGATCATGAAACTGAGCAGTTCAGTTCAATCTGGTCCCTGTTAGTTTTGGAACTTTTGGTGAAGCCAGTAAATAAATTGCATGAGACAGTGGAAGGAAAATTGTGTATCAGCATCTGATTCATAATGATTTGTGAAATTTACAGTAAAACACTACCAATGTTACTAAATTGTGTCCTTTCTTAAGACAGTAGCCATACTTTTATATAAATTTGCCATAAAATGGCTTGTTACATGCAAAGCTAATAGCAATACTGAGTAAAAAAGGAGCAAAATTCAAAACATGGGGTTATAGTTTGTGAGTCAGGGCTTGGCAAGTTGTGAAGCGACAGCATTGCAGTGGATGTGGCAATAGCAAGGCTGATTAAAGGAAACGCAGCAGAAATGTATATGGAAGGTTGCAAACAAAACCAGCAAGTCCAGCCCTGAGCTAGATGGAGATTGTTTCAGAAAGCAGAAGATAGGGTCAAAACAGAAATGGTGTGGTTTTAGAGCCAAGAGCACATGGGTGAGGTGGAAGGGAATATTAAAAAGTAATAAAAAAGTAAGTGATGACAAAAGGATAAATTGGTCCAGACACCTCAAGACAACTGGGAACATTTAACTTGGGCACAGTCTGTTCAGATGTGAAGCAGGAGCTGGAAGATAAGGGAAATGCAGATAACAAGTGACATGTAGTGTTCCCCTCCTCTGCTCCCAAGGACAACAGGGGTACAACAGTGACAATCAGGATCAGCAGTCAGTGGGAGGAGCAGCATCAGCATCTGCAAACACTGGTGCTGCTGGGACAGATCCTTTCCCAGGGAGCTGTAACCAGTGGAATTTATATTTTCCCAGCAGATCTTTCCTAATTCCTTGACTCAACCCACCAAGCGTCAGAGGGAATTTGTGGCATCATAGAGAAAATGCATCTTGTCACGGGGGGCTTGGTGTCATTGGGGATCTCTCTGTCCCTGATACATGTCACTTAATTACAGAGGTGGTTGCATAGTAACAACTACTTTCTGTATTTGTATTATGGGCATCATAAAAAAATAACTCAGTGAACCCAGAGTAATTCTGCATGACTAGAGTTAGAGAATTTGCCTTGAGTGTTTATGAGATCTTCTCTAAATTCTGATGCAATGAATTTGGAGTAAGTTATAACTGGTTTCCTTTTGTCAGGTGCTAGGTTCTGATGGATTCTGGCGTGGTTCAGGGTGCAATTGTTCTTCAAGAAATCAGACTGTTGAAAGCACTAACCTGAGATCAAAAGGTTGCTCAATGTAAAATACTTGGCATTTAGGTAGAGTCAGTACAGGAGGCTGTTGAGTAATCCTGCAATGAACGCTGAGTGATGTTTTTCATGCTTCGGAAAGCAAAGGCCATGGCATTAGGAGCATTACTTCATGTGATGGCACCTCAAAGTTCAGTACGTCTGCTTTGCTGCAAGGGTTGCTAGTGGTGAGGGCAGACAGGACAGTATGGCTCTACTGAAAGAGGGCCTCCCCTTGCCAGAAATCTTGGCATCGCTTCCCTGTTCCTCCATTACAGCCTGTATCATATATTTAATCTGCAGGATCCAGACACTTTGGCACTTTTTTTCCACTGCCACCCCCAGAGGACTGAGGATCATGGTTGTCATCTTGCACAAAATCAGTGCTGATGCTTCTTGCATTAATTTAAGAGGCAACTGGTCCCTCACCAGCTGCAAACAGCCATAAATTGACACTAGGATTTATTTGCATAATGATCTGATCTATTTTGTGCTGAAAAGTTGGTAGCAGCCTTTTTGAATGATAATGGGCTGTGTGAGCCTTTCTGTGCACCTTATTAACTTTATAGAGACAGGCAGCTGATGATGCTCTGTGTTTGTGTTTGTAGCCTCAAGCTGGAAGGTCTGTTATGACACAAGTAGTTTCTGTTTCAACATACTGGGCATTTTTTATGTTCTGGAAGATTTATGATTAGCAAGTATTCACAGAGAAATCTAATCAGGGAAACAAGTAATTATTTTTCTCAACAGTGGAGCGGTGATTTGAGTGTGTTTTCACAACGTGATGGGCATCTTGATAAGCCCAATTAGAGAAATACTTGTATTCTAATAGTCTGCATTTGTTAACATCTCTGATCTTGTAGGGAAGGCTGCCTTTTTTTTTTTTTTTTAATTTCCTCAAAGAAACAGTCTTTGGGGGATCTCAAAAAGCAGAGAAAACTGTGGGGTGTCTCTCTGCTGAGAGGATTTTTCCTGATTCTGACTGAGTTCATTTCAGAAGCTTGGTCCAACTGACAGCCACCCCATATGGCTGTTGGTACTTAGATGCAGGCAAGACTGGAGGCTTGATGATAGTCAAAGGTTACAGCAAGGAAATCTCCAGTGACTCAGTCCACAGCAGCATGGGCCATGAGTCGATGAAAAGCAGCAGATCACTTAAAAGGCTAATTAGGACCATGCCCTTGAAGAGACATTTTCTAGCACCTTTCTGAAGCTAGAGACAGATGAAAGTGTGCACTTCACAAGTGCCACTCCTAAGTTTTCCGACAAGCACTTTGTTTGTGGACTACAGTCGCTTTAAAGTGCATTTTAGTCAGCGAAATGGGGTGTTTAAATAGATGATTCATAACAGGCTGTACTAAGACTGAAAAATGAAAATCAAAGTGGCCACTTATTTGTGAGATGAGCAGGCAGCAATCACCAGGCAGGGTAATGAAGTATCTTCTGACCACTCCAGCTTGTCGTGGTTTGGCCTC
>VXBH01002515.1:323483-354960 GCA_013400035.1 Rynchops niger | reverse complement strand
TTTCATATTTCTTATCTTTCCCTTGTATTCCTTGGATGGCATTCTGATTCGCTTCTGTCTCAGCAATCCCTGTTTTTTCAGGGACTTAGAACCTGCAGTTTTAAGCAGCGCAGTATTTTCTAAAAGTGGTCTCCACCAACCTGTTCTGTGAATGGCAAAAGTCATTGTCAGACAAACAAAATTCACTCGCTGATGTGATTAGAATGACTAGAAACAAATAAAAAACCCCACAATTTCCACACAGTTTGGAGAAGCATAGGTTTCATTCCTTTTATTTACTATACAAGCAGCAGCAGATTATTTTATTGAAGTCAAATTGTATTAAAAAATTAAATGCATACATTCAAAGCACTCAAGCACATTCATCACTTAGAACACCAACTAAACCCAGAGTTGTTCGTATCAATGAAGGTTCAATCAACCCTCATATCAATGAAACAGCAAAAGGCCAGTACAGTGTTCAGAACACTGGCAGTTAAGTACCTTTCTGTACAGTTGTGTAAGTCATCTTCACTTACATGTACATCTTCAAGTACATCTTCAGGCACAAATTTGGCTTCGGCCTTACGTAATTTTTTTTTTTTTTTTAATGAGAACATTAATTCATTACACAATTGCTGCTGTGAAACAGCCAACACAATTACTAAACCATGTCTTCTAGCACACAAAGAACACTGCTTTTTTTTAAAAAAAAACAACAAAAAATATGCATAATGTATAAAAATAGTATAATATTATTTTGAAATTGTCTGAAATTTTTATGGTATGTTTCTGAAGTGAAATGTAACCGTTTGCCTTCCTTCGCTGAAGGAAAAGATGGGAGGCAGAAACTGCAAAGCAAATAGCATACCTGTGAATCTGCTTTCTTAGCTCTTATTTCATGAAACTGCAACAATTACCTAGCCTTTCCTTTCCTCATCAACTAAATGCTATCACTGAGTAGAGGATGACAACTCACTACCTTTTTCTTCAGCCACTGTCTGGTCCAGCTTGATAGTATAGCTAGTTCAAGTTTAAAACACACTCAAAATCTAACTTTAGCCATCTTCCATATTATCAAGCATGAGAAAGATTATAAAAGCTGTCTTACACATTATCATTGGTCAACGTTTACTCCATTCTTTTATGCTTGTAACACTTTTTCAAGATATTATAGCCTCTGGAAGTTCAAAAATGATCCCCTTTTCCTTGTAAGCACACAAACTTCAAGGTCCATCCAAGTGGCTACTGCTTTGGCAGGATGACCGAACACTGCACTGTTGCCTGAAATACAAAGTCAAAGTAGATGAATGATTCCTCTGCCAATACAGAGCAGACTTACTTTTCAATGTAAAGGCGGACTACATAAGCTTCCATTTAGATTACAAACAGGCATAACTCTTTCCATGTGCATAGTATCTCCAACTTCATCCAAAACCACAAGTGTTAAAAGAATTACAGGGAGGGCATACCCTACAACAGTTCAATGACTTGTCATTACAACTTTGTAACAGGTGTACTGGTACTGAGAACAATAACCTGTATTGGGTTTGCATGGCAAGGTTTTGGTAGCGGGGGGCCTACAGGGGTGGCCTCTGTGAGAAGCTGCTAGGAGCCTCCCCCATGTCCAACAGACCCACCACCAGCCAGCTCCAAGACGGACCCACTGCTGGCCAAGGCCAAGCCCATCAGTCATGGTGGTAGCACCTTTGTGAGAACACATTTAAGAATGGGTGAAAAAACCCTATGCAACAGCAATTGCAGCCAGAGAGAGGGATGAGAATATGTGAGAGCAACAGCCCTGCAGGTCAGTTAAGAGGGAGGGGGAGGAGGTGCTGCAGGTGCTGGAGCAGAGATTCCCCTGCAGTCCCTGAAGACCACGGTGAGGCAGACTGTGCCCCTGCAGCCCGTGGAGGATCAATGCTGGAGCAGGCAGATGTCCCGAAGAAGGCTGTGACACCATGGAGAGAGGAGCCCACACTGGAGCAGTTCACGGGACTGTAGCCCATGGGAAGGACTCACGCTGGGGAAATTTATGGAGGACTGTCTCCCATGGGAGGGACCCCACACTGGAGCAGGGGAAGAGAACAAGAAGGAAGGAGCGGCAGAGACAGTGTGTGATGAGCTGACTGCAGACCCCACTCTCTGTCCTCCTGTGCCACTTGAGGGTAGAAGGCAGAGAATTCAGGAATGAAGTTGAGCCCAAGAACAACGGAGGGGTTGGGGAAAGTCTTTTTTAAGATTTTGTTTTATTTCTCATCATCCTACTCTGATTTGCTTCACAATAAATTGAATTCATTTCCCCAAGTCGAGTCTGTTTTGCCCATGACAGCAATTCCTGAGGATCTCCCTGTCCTCATCTCAACCCACAAGCCTTTTGTCGCATTTTCTCTACCTCTGTCCAGTTGAGGATGGGTAGCAATAGTGTAGGTTTTAGTGTTATAGATACTGTTCAGGGTTTTAGACAGGCTTTAGTGGGGACCTGGCATCCAGCCAGGGTCAACCCACCACACAATCATATTGCAGAAACACTAAATTAAGGACTTTAGGCTCACAAGCCACAAATTAAAAATTGTGCAGCTTGCTTTTCGTTTTTAAGGCTAGCATACTGGCTTACATGCACCAAATTCATAGAAAGGTCTTCACAAATATAATCAGAATGCTCTGAAAATGAAGTTCCTTAAATGAAAGTGATTTCTACATGTTTCTTCATCAATTTTGAAGAACAGCTATCAAGTATAGAAACTGTTCTCCAAAGGTGCACCGATTGGGAGTGAATTAAATACTCGTGTTACAGAGGGACAGGCAACTTTGACATCAGCCACATTCAAGGGTAGGGCCTGAGAAACACTTCAATCTCAGCTTTTTCAAGAGGTCCTTAACCCGCAAGGACCACAATATGTAGACCAATACAACTGCAGATGAAGTGAAGCCTTGATGAATTTTCCCCCTCCACCTTATTCATCTGAGCCGATTCACTGTAGTAACATAAGTATATTCACTGTTTTCACTGAGATATTTTTTGAGGAAGAAAATGACTTAAGCGTATTTACAAGATCAGCTCTACATATATAAATTATAAACATCAGCTTCAGTTTGTGACAGACTATAAAAAAATGACTGAAAAATGTTAATCTTTACGCCCTTCAACTTGTTAGTTACCAAACATACTAAAGTTTGTCAATGATGAAGGGTGCTGAAACACATCTACAGATACCTCACCCAATCTAAACTATCCCACAGTATTCACTTACCACAGTTTGCTTATCAAAGTACAATATTATTTCTTGTATCAGAGGTCTGACAAATATTATTTCACATAGGCTAGTACAGAAGTTCAAAACAGGCAGTTAATATCAGCAGTTAACATCCTCACAGAGTCCAGAAGTTTGTCTAAGAAGCATTCACAGAAGCTCTGACACCTTACCATAAGCTGATTTTCTTACACGCATGCTGTAAGAAATATCAGTTCTAACACGCCATTCCTTTTATCATCCCAGTACAAGTTGTCTCCTGATCCTCATGGTGTTGAGCCTTACTGTAATAAAGGTTCACAGCTCAATTCCCAGTTGTTATAAGTAATAATTCTTTTCCACGAGACAGTTTTTTCTCTCTCACCAATATTTTTTAAATCTTTATTAGGAAAAGATCTACTATACCAGTTCCCTTTTGAAATTGTCTGTTGTCACTGATTCGTTTACTTCATTCAGCAATGAGCCCACATTTTACTTGATTAGCTTTTGATACCAATGCAGTGGCTGAAGTTCTTGTTGCTTTTGATGTCCTACTGTCAACTACAAGCAAACTTGAAAACGTCCCTACATGCCTGCTCTTGTTTCTGGATTCCTTTCTTGTAGCTTGTTCCTGCTTCCAATCCTTGAATGCTGCGTTTTTGCACTGGAGCTGTTTTCTGTTTAGTCAAGTCAGTCTCCTGACTGGTCTTTCTGTGGACCACTCCTGCACTTGGAGAATGCTGCCCTCAAAAGTCCTGCCAGGGGTGGCCTCTGTGGCTGGGAGGCCTTTCTGGAGCTCCTTGCCCCTTCAGAACTGCTTTCCATGAGACAATACCTACTACTTCTCTGGTTAATCCCAAGTATGCTCACCTGAACTCCAGCATCTGTACTCTACTACTTGCCTTCCTCACTCCCCACAGGATGCTGAACATCACTATTTCATGAGCATTACAGCAACAACTGCCAGTAATCATTACATTGCTAAACAACTCTTCTCAGTGAAGAGAAGATCCATCTGTACCTCACCCATGGTTGTCTCATCCTATCCAGAAATTTCCCTGACACCAGTCTGAAATCACTCGGACCACTGTGATCAATAGCATCACCTGTGTTTCCTGATGCATGAGACAAATACAATGTGGTCATACCCTGTTCTGAAACTTTAAGGGCTTTGTACTCTGGGCCACACCTCAAAATAACAGGCTGTAGGAAGATGCTATGCCGCAGAAAAGTTTGCTCCAAATGTTTCTTTCAAGGTCATGCTACCCAAGCCTGGAGAATTACCTTTTTTTACAGCAACAAAGCCAGGAAATACTGGCCTACAGACATCTTAGGCAGTTAAAAAATATTAATGTTCAAACTACACTTAAACACTGGCATATCTCAGATGAAAAGACACATGAAAAGAAATGGATGGCAGGCAGCCCTATCCTTTAGCAGAAAACCAGCCCTTCAACTTTTGCTTCAACATTCCAGGGTTTCCTAAAGACTACTGTGCGATTCAGAGGTGACACTACCACATGTGTGTGGGTGGGATGCATAGCTCCATGGGAGGAGACTGATAAATGTAGCTGGGAAAACAGACTGGCAGCATATTTTCTCCTGCCTGGTGAAGTTCCTCCAGGCAGGGCAGCCAGATTACAGAGCTCATAAAGGAAAAGTTGTGTCCACGTAGAGCTTTACAGTTTCACATGCTTCCCCAAGCAATAGAGACAGACACTGGCAAATGCCCAGCTGCATCCTGGATGTAGGCTGGCATGGCTTTACATCGTCACTGATGGCAGCGTGCCAGCTGCAGTCTTGCTCAGCTCTTCCTTGTCTGCATTCCTTACCACAGGGCATGCAAGTGGTGCTGCCTTTGAGCTCTAGGAAAAGGTGCCTCCGAAAAATATCAGTTCAAAAAACCATACGAACTGACCTTCAAAACGCCCAGATTAAAATGTACAGAAGAACACATCACATCTACAAAGAGAACAATCTTTTAAAATCTTTATGGTTCAACCACACACTAGTACAGAAGCACATGCATACGTATCTCTCTTTGCTGTATTGCATAATTGCCTCTCTCCTTATTCACTAACACAGAAGCCTAGGACCAATCCTTCACCTACTTTACCACTATTTAATGCTTCAAACAGAAATATTTTTAGCCTTTCCTGCCCTTCATAAGTAGAGATCAGAGGAAGACTCCAAAACCTCAGATTTTCCTGTTACTTTTCCAGAGTACTTGGTTGTGTTAAACCAGAAACAATTGTGAGTACTCCTCTGCTGACATAAAATCTCAAGTCCCACTTGCAATACCAATACCAAGACCAGTTTTCATTTCTTCTAATGCCTTCAGATCAACTCCCTTTCTCAGTATATTATCACTCAAACCAGCCACCATCAGCAAAGAGCACAAACACATAAGAACTGCCAAGCCAAAGTGAAACTATCTCAGTATTCATCACTGATACCAGGCAGTAGCAGATGCTTAAGGGAAAGAGAGTACACTAGAATGGAGTGATCCTTCCTCTGGTGCATGATACTTTCAGCAAACAGCAGTTCTGGGACTGAGCTGGAGGAAGCACTTGAATCTGTGTTGTAAACAGCTGACAATGAACCAAAAGAAGGGTTAGCGTTCATTAAAGGGAAACTTTGCAAACTTAGTGCCAGCTCTTTCCAGCCACCTGCTTTTTACTCCTGATGAAGAATCAAGACAATCATTCAAGGTGAACCAACAGGACACTGTTTACTGACGGACACCTGCAGAACTGGAGGCATATCGCTCAATACCTAAGAGGCATTATATACTTGGGAAACTTCCTTGCATGCTAGCATGACTAAAGTAGCTGAGGAATATCTAGCGCATTTGTTTAGATTATTTGTTCAAACTTTTTTTTTTGGTATAGCCAGGCATCTATATTAAACAAAAAGTGTGGTCCAGTCCTCTGAAAATGTTTTCTGTGTATTAGAGGGGAAAAGGAATACTGATTCTGTTGTCTCCTTTACCCATCCATGACACAACTTCCTAAAGACTGCAAAGGGGAAAGGGAAAAGTCAGTTACCTCTTAAAAATTTATAGCAGAGACATCAAATAGCTGTTTCAGAGAACCAGGTGAGGAAGAGTTATAAACATAATCCTAGGCCTCCTAATAAAAAGTAGGTTTTCTAGAGAAGAATCATCAAAATACTAATTTCAAGGATACAGGTTTGACCTCCACAAATCTGACCTGGTCAAGTATGCTTAAGAAGTGTCTGGGGTGAATTTTGCTTAGTGTGTCTTTCCTTTAGGACACTGACTAAACTAGAGTTAAGAGTCACTGATAAGAGAACCACATGGCTAACAAAACTGAAAATTTGATCCCAATCAGAAGACACAAAAGATTTTTAAAGCATAAACAGTTCTGTTGATAGCTGAATTTCAGGGAGACAATTTCAGGTACATGTCTGTGTTCATTTTTCTTAGCCATTCAAATTTCAGTCAACACAGTGATCTTCAGAAAAAAATAAAGAAAGAACGCAAGAGAGGAGAGTTATCTGAGACTGGACTCTCAAAAGTTTCCCCAGCAGGCTTCCTCCTTTTCAGACTGCTGCTGCTTGAACTAACAAGAGATCCTCATGGCCCACTTCTGTCTGCTCTTTGTCTTTCATATTTCATTTCTTTCCTTGTCTCCCACACAATCTTAATGTGATCCTCACCTCCTCTGCGCTTCACACTCTTGTACTCTTGGAAATGCGTACTTGTCACAAAAATCTTGTTGAGAAGTTGGATAGACATCCAAACTATTTAAACACTGTTCTTTCCCTCTATGCTACGGCCAGAAACGAATCCCAAGCACATCTGTGAAATAAAGTTTTAGGCAGAATAAGAAGAATTCTGCCTAAAAATCCCCTCAGCAATATATTTTGAAATGTTTTTCTTTTCCATGTTCATTTCTTCATGCACTGTGGATCTTAAACCTGCAGGACAACACAATTCTAATAATTTCAATGGGATTATTACCCTTATCTTGTAACAGACTTCTCTCCTTCTACATACTAAAGAGCACAATGTTTTTGGTTTGGTTCAGTCTTCTCCACTTGGCTCTCCATTGTTCTAACACCTAAGCTAAAGCTGAGCAGAGGTACAGGTTTTTCATTTGGATACTCACATAGATTTGTATCTTACCTGTGCTATGATGGATAACACTTCACCAACCATATACAGATGTCCTTTTTTTTTTTTTTTAACCTTTTGTAACACTTGTAAAACCGAAGCTAGATCTTTGCCATAAAGCTTGTGAGAGTCTTAATGAATCTGTTTGCCCATCTTGAATGGGTTTGGTTTGTTGAGGCATCTACTTTAAGAAGTTATGATTAAAGCAGAAACATCTTGGAGCATATACCTATATTATGTGTATATATGCACACACTGTCCCCAGTACTCATTGGCCTCACATGTGTACTTACTTTCAAGGTGTGCAGGGTGTCAGTCCATTCCATGGAACCAATCTGAGGTATAGCAGTAAGGAGTATGCTAGTAGCCTTATTTGCATTCCCTTTCAGCGTCTTTAAAACTTTATCCACTGAAACCTAGAAATACAAGAAAACTAAGTGGCGCCTCTCAACTTGGGTAGCATGCATTTTAAATACTAAAATAAATCCATTTAACTCATGCATCTCTATGTGAAAAGATGAAGCCTTAAAATGCCACAA
Source organism: Rynchops niger (assembly GCA_013400035.1). Taxonomy (NCBI): domain Eukaryota; kingdom Metazoa; phylum Chordata; class Aves; order Charadriiformes; family Laridae; genus Rynchops; species Rynchops niger. The sequence goes on along the minus strand of VXBH01002515.1, from coordinate 347,071 downwards.
TCTTTTTAGCTGATAAAAACTTCTTTTCTCTGTGTGTGAATGTCTGATTATGTTTTACACAAACAGGAGAACCAAAACAGATACATCATTTTCAATAGAGCTGCAAAAGAAAGAACACCAGACCAGTTAAGGGAAGACAAACTCATACACAGAGCTGATGAGCTTCATGCACACAGACCTCCTGATTCAGACAAGAGGAGACAAAAGGTTTACTAGTAGCAAGGCAAGTTTATGAAAATAAATGAGGTAGCAACAATTGATTCTGTTCTTACTTCAACAATCATTCATCCAGAATAACTCACTGCTACTGACATAAGAACAGATTTAGTTCAGTATGTGACCTCTTACCAAAACCCACAGGTTCTCACCCAGATCCTTCAGGACAAGACCCAGAGAAAAAACAGTTTCACTCACCGCTTCTTCATGTTCCTTCCAGCAGTCATAATCTGTTGCCATGGCAATACTAGCATAACTCATTCCAGCTTCTTTTGCAAGAATCACTTCAGGCACTGTGGTCATGTTGATAACATCAGCTCCCCAGCTGCGAAACATCAAGCTTTCAGCTCGAGAACTAAAACGTGGGCCTTCGATTGTGATCATTGTCCCCTTGGAATGACACTGGAGCCCAAGCTTCTTGGCAGTCTCAATAAGAACCTGCAAAACATGCCAATATCAGGAAAAGGAAATAATTCCCCTGGTGCACTGCTTTTACATCCCATCAAAAAAATTACATACAAAAGAAATCAGCTTTATACAAAGCAGTCAAGCTTCATAGGGCTACAGCTGTCCAAAACCATGGATCAGTTTCAGTTTCCTTATCCAGCAAGATAAATGAATAGTCCTGCTAATAGGAACAATTTTGAACTCATCTGATTTTTTTAGTATCAGTTGGATTACCATTTTCAATGCAGATCAAGAAGCTAGAGCGATATTTAGCCTGTGCTTACATTGAGAACAGAATGGTGAAAATGCTTCACTGAGCATTTTCCACTTGGAATTTCCATGGAATTTCCACATTACTGCACGGTGGAGTTAAGCAGGTGAGAACACTAACAGGAAATTCACCTTTTGAAAGTAAAACTTTACAAACATATACTTCAAAGAGTACTCTGGGAGTACTTCTGCAGAGAAATTACTACCATGTCTTCCCATGCCTGTGACTGGGTGGTCAGTCATATACCATGTACTTCACATTAACCTTTACAGATCCAGCTAGGACCTTGTATATGGCAGAACCATCATTACTTTCTCTCTTGGTAAACGGCCTGGCTAACACCAGTTTATACAGTAGGAGTAAGAGTATACCAGCATGTGTAAAAGGGACTAAGACATCCATAACTATAATGGTATCTGTTTAAAATGACCATCAACAGAAAAGCAAAGCTTGAAAAGAAGTATAAAAGCAGCATGAAAAATTGTAACAGGACAGGAGAGACCATAACACAGCAGCAGTGAAAACCTAGTCTGACACTCCCAGAAACTGCCTTGTCAGCATCATGACCTTCACACAGGCAAGGTGGAGCGGCCTCCCTGCAAAATGCTGTGAGAAGCCTGCCCTCCTGCCAGTTGGTGGACCTGCCATACAGAGGTGCAACCAGCAGCGATACCTCGAGGGTGCTATGTGTGACCCTGTGGGGTGCCCCCTTGCTGGCACGTGGGATCAGTGGATTGTGTGGAGCAGCCCAAGTACAGATAAAGCTGGAGTACCCACATCTCCCACTCCAGATGCGTGTAACCAGGTAAACCTGCACTCCCAGAAGAGGGTAGGTGTGCATGTAACCCATGTGTGCTGGGGAAAGGTATTTGTGGATGCCACTGTGTGAATACGCGTGTAACGGTAAAACAGAGCTTCTGGGGCTTAGCAACAGAAGGACACTTAGAAATTTGTAGATGTTTATTAACATGCTGTAAGTTAATGTAGTATTAATCACACCTAATACTACATTGTGGTTTATTGCTGACATGCATTCTGAATATATGATTCATTGAATGCCAGTTAATTACACATTGCTAATACATCGACAACTTCAATTGTGATTTCACTTAAGCCACAGTTGAGCAGTATTTCCCTGAAACTCTTTACAAAGTTCCAACTTTACTCTCTAAGATGTTGCAGTAAATTCCAGTTTCTGAAAGCAGCAACAACCAAGGCACCCTCTGTTATTCAGAAGTTTGCAACTGGAGAAAAGATAAACTGTTTTCAAATTCTCATTTAATTTACAGTGCATAAACCAAATAAACCAGAGTATTTTCACGTATTTGCACATACACAATACCAAGTTTTCAGATGTTTTCATGCAAAATTCCTTAATTAGCCTACTACATTAATAGTTTTGGCTTTATTATTATTGTGTTTATGTATGAATTTCCCCTGAATTAGGATAAATGATCTCAAAAATTTTCAGGGATAGTTCCAGGAAACAAGCTTAAGTCACTTTTATCTGGTATTTTCAAACGAAGTGAAAATATCCCTTTTCAGCCTCGCAACACATGTGTTCTTTAAAACATCTGTTAGGCTGATTAGAACACATAGGCTAATAAGATAATCATCACGTAAGACTGGGAAGTACCTAAATGTTTTTTCTCTGTTTCAAAAGGAGCATTTCTCTGTCGGCTTTTCAAAGAATGTAATACTCAAAGAATATTGTCTTTAGCTACTTAACAATAGAATGAAAACTAGCCTTGGCACTTGTTTCCTACAACCTCAGGAAATGGCTTATGTGTATCTACTTACCTTTTTTAAAAAATGAGAAAGAGACACAGCGTGAAGTACTGCCAATCATTTCAGTAATAACATGTGGCTTTATTCCATTTCAGAAAGTGTACAGTTAGCTCTCAATAAATTCCTTTGATCTGTTGTGACATGACACGCTCAAAGTCAGTAAGAAACTATATGCCAACTAATCTTTGGTAAGAGCTCTTGTTGCATGAAGTATTTTGAATAATTTGCTGCTCAATGGAAGAAGGGCAAAAGCATGCATATGTATAACACATAGCGGTTTGTTTCCTCATGAGATTTAAAATTGCAAAACACCTTGATCCCTAGTGCACTGAAGCATTGTTCTGCTAACAGTGCTGTGGACTTGCTGGTTGATATCTCAAAACCACACAGCAATTGGCCAATTAATAAAAAGGGCACTGAAGTGAACTGGTGACAATAACAGAACAGCTCAGTAGTACAAATACTTATACATGCTCTGGGTACAGTTTGGGCCACCTGCTTCCCAATTCAATGTTGTCCTGCTCGGTGTAGTAACTGACTGCACAGAGGACAAGCCTCTTGGATAGTTATGACAGATTCCGTAAGCATTGCTGTGTCCCTGCAGAATGTAGCTCCCTACAGCTTCTGATCTGAGCATTCCACAACAGCACAAAATGCACAGTTCAGTCTTCACCTTCCCTTTTCCTCAGGTCTAAGAATAAGCTAAGGTGGCATATTTAATCACAATACACTCCTCACAGAGCTTTTAAAGGTGTTGAAAAACAGATCAGTGTTTCACACTGCTTAGTCTAAGCAGTTTTAAAGCCTGAATATCTTGAAGTGACAGAACTAAGAACAACAGTTAAGAATAAAAGGCTACTGTCATGTGGCTTGTTTCTATGTTTAACATCCTTTAAACTAAGCCTTGACTCTCCACCACCACCCACTGCTACAACGCACAAAAGCACAAATGCAATATTATAATTTCTATGAATGCTAAAGTACTATTTATTTAATTATTTGTATGAAGTATGTAGAGTGCCTCTACCATAGGTACAGTTTTATTAGGAACAAAAATCAACTAACTTTCCTGCTTTGTCCACTTTGTTGCTTTCCTGGCTTGTTACCTGATAAATAAAGATCTTTTGTCTTGTTATTAAGGTGCTGTGGGAATCTAGGTTGCCAACTGTCATCTTCCCTTAGCTCCTACAGACACAAGATCTTTTACTTCCCATGTCTTCCAAATGTTACACTCTTCCTTGAAGCCATGACATCACTGAGAAACAGAATAAATAGGTGCAGATTGCCTCTGTATTGTAAGAATGCATAATTAGACTACTACATCATGAGTAAGTGCCATAAAAATAACATTTTTAAATGCTATTACAGAATTCACTAACCTCTCTGGTTTTGGTGCAGAATGGCTCTGCCATTGGAATATGACATACTCCTGAAAGAGTGGAATGTTGCCCATCGTATAAAGTACAATGTCTTTTAGTTGTCCTAGAAAAGCAGAAAACATACTCTGAGATAAAAACAGGGAGAAAACAAAAGAGAAAGGAAGAAATTGACACAAATCCAAAACCATGGCATTCCTGCAAGGGAATAAAAACATCAGTATGATATTAATGACTACCTGTAATCCCGTTGTACGAATCTTTCAGAATTGAGCCCAAGAGTATAAAACTGTGACTCCAGTAGAGCCCTGTCAACTAATTATAGAGAAAATCTATTGTTAACAAGATGCTGAAATGATGATTTGTTCCTAAATGACAGAAACAGACACATTATATGCAAGAATCAGCTAAATTTAACAGTCAGGCAAGTAATCTCTGAAAAAAAGGACACAGTAAACTTTCAGGAAGGGAAGGGATCAAGTCTGAGTTACCACAAAGCTAGTCAAAATAAAGCTTGTTCATATCATTGCGTTCTTACATTGAAAGGATGGGAATTTGTAGGACTGTCCTGAACAGGACTGCTTCCTGAACAAAAGTGGTGTGAACTGAACCAGAAAAATCCTGGAACAGGATGTCTACATATTCTCAGAAAGATTACACACATGCATTGGTAGCTTGCAAGTAGAAAAATCCTTTTTCTCCCTTCTTTCAATTGAGAAGCTGTTTCCTTGCATGGAAATGGTCAAACATGCTGCAGGAATTACCATCCAGCAGCCACTTTGACAACTACTGGAATTGTTACCCACTATCACTTTACTTTCAAATGCACTGCCTCAAGCTAATTCAGCCAACTGGATGGTGAAAACCCTCTGCAACAAAATTCTTTGAGACATTCCCTTCTTCCTCCTAGTGTATCACGTATTATAGTTTATAGGAGAAAAGTAAGGCAACAACCAAATTCAATCCACAGTTAAAATACAAATTTCTGCTGGTAATACTGCTCACAACAGTTCCCCACACAAATCACCAGCAAATATCTAAAAGAAGGTTTTAAATAAAAGTTACATGTTGGAGTAGATTTGAAAAAGGAAAATAAAAAATAGAAAAAAAAGAGAATCAATGAGGTACCTTTAAGGATTAGATTATAAAATGGGAAAAGAGATCAGCAAATTAAAAATAAATGCAAAATGGGATACAGCTGTTAACATTAGTTGAAACACCGCCATTAATTTTTCCTTTACGGGATATTGAAGAACTGCAAACAGAATGTATCTGATTTTACACACTTTTTTTTCAGAGTCTCCTAATGAATTATTTACAATTGCAGGAAATGGGAAAAGTCATAATTCATTTCCTGCATTACAGTATTTCAGATGTTGTTAGTCAGGCTCTTTCACTCAGAAAGCCCTGAAGAAAGATCACATATATACAAATGTTAATCTCTGACTTTCAGATACTTTGTGGCCATTCTTAGGAGAGAACAGTCACATCACTACGCGGTCCAATAAAGAAATCCCACTATGTTTAGCACCATACATACAACCTGCATGGGGACTAGTAACAACGGTAAAACCTATGACTGTTCTGAGCAACGGACCACATGTGTTTGCACTCAGAGAGCAACAATTTCTCTTCGGCACAGAAGGCTGCAACTCTGCAAAGGCCACAGCTATTTGATACAGGGTCAGCTGCCAGCTGATATGTCTGTAAATTGCTAGGCTCATGTAGTGAGAATAAAGGCAGATTTGAACCAATCTCTGATTCTTGTTATCTATGAAGTGATGACTGGTAAAGAGAAATGCCCTTTAGGCTCTCCCTTCTATAGCTCTGCTACCAAAGTCAGGAGTTGGCCATCCTGATCTGTCCCACTCACCTGTCTGCAAGGTACGGGGCAGCAGTACCTAGTTTTCACTGCTTCAATACCATTTCTCTGTAGCCCTTGTAGAGAGAATTACGGTTACAGAATCACAGATGCTTTCCTCACCTTACTCTCACTCACAGAGACAAAGAGCCAGAGAGCAAAGGGCAGTATCTGCCTAAGGCTCCTCTCATTAATCGGTTTCAAGACTTTCTGCACATAGCCTGAGTGACTCCTTATGAAGCCAGCAGGAAACAAGAAATAAGGAACTCAACAGCCACTCTTCAAAGACAATCTGCTCCTTCGATCTAACAGTTTTAAACGTGGAGAAGTTTGCATGCCCTCCATCAGAAGGCGAGCCTGCTTAACAACAGAGAATGACTGAATGTTATACAATTGCTTGACTGTTTACATTAAAACAGGAAGAAGTCACCAAGTGCCTGCCTAGAAACTAGCCACACTACTCATAGTAGAAGCGCACAACCCAGAAGGATCAAGCACAGCATAAAGGGGAAAGTACAGAGATACTCCCAGTGGGGGAGATCAGAAGCAGCACCTGAAAGCACTGGAGTGACAATCACAAGCAAGCAGCTAAGAGCCAGGGCTGCATAGCTCCTGCTGTCCATCTGTATTGGGCCTGGCTGAGGTGGAGTTAATTTTCCCCATAGCGGCCCTCATAGTGCTGTGCTTTGTATTAGTAGCTGGAAAGGTGCTGATAACACACCAGTGCTTTGGCTACTGCAAGCCAACGCTCACATAGCATCAAGGCTGTCTTTCCAACATTACCCTGCCTTACCGGTAGGCTGGGGGGGGCAATATCTTGGGAGGGGACATAGCTAGAATAGCTGACCCAAACTGACCAAAGGGATATTCCATACCACATGACATCTGCTCAGCAATAAAAGCTAAGAGAAAGCAGTGGGGGGCATTTGTCAGCACAACGTTTGTCTTCTGGAGCAATCACTATGTGTACTGAGGCCCCACTTGCCAGGAACTGGGTGAACATTGCCTGCTGATAGAAGTAGAGAATAAACCTTCTGTTTTGTTTCTGCATGCAGCCTTTGCTTTTGCTTCATTAGACTGCCTTTATCTTGATCCATGAGGTTTTCTTCCATCTTATTTTCTCCCCCCATCCTGATAAGGAGCAAAGTGATAGAGTGGCTCGGTGGGCACCTGGTGTCCAGCCAAGGTCAACTCACCACACCATGTGACCTCTGCAGGACTCTATGGAGAACCCCCACTGGACCCTCACGCTGCCACTGTGCCAAACTAGTGGATGGTGGTACAGGAGAAAAGGGAATTCTTTCCCTGGAAAATAGGGCATGTATGTTTTTATGCATAAATGCTTGCATCTCAAGCTCAAGACCACAGTGGTACTCATACAGCAAGCAAACCTTTCACTGTTGCATAGTTTTGCCATGCCTGCCTTGCCCTTACCACTGTTTCAGATTCACAGATGCACATACTGCAATTTTGAAGGTGTTCCCAGAATTTGTATTCCTCACCCTGTAGCAATAGCCACACTTTTAACCAGACAGTAAGGTTGCTTCTCCTCCTTCATTTTGATTTTATCACAATGACACAAGATTTTCCGGCAATGCTAGCTATGACTGATGCTAGGAAGCAAAATCCAAGTCAAATAAGTGAACCAATCACTTCCATCTGTGACAGACAGTCCTCTACCACTTTCATCATCAGCTTCCTCTATCTTCCAGTAATGTTGAATTACAAACAAGCTACTGGCATGTGCTGTATAAAAAGGAGTCTCAGCATGCTCTGCCTCTTCAGGGACACTGAAAGAAAATTCTCCCATGAAAAATTTTACAGAGTGCAACAATACTGTAATAACTGTAATGGTACATGTGACACAAAGAATTCAAACAATAAAGCTGGCAGCTGTTACAGGATTTCTTTTATGAAGCTATTTTCTGCATCTTCCTTACTGATCTGAGTCATCTAAGTAGTTACCTTCTTACTCTTCTTTTCCTAGTGAGCATCAGCAGCAAACCAAACAGAAAGCATTTAGAGCCTCTAATCAGCCCTGAGCCAGCTGACTAACAGTGCTATAATAAACTAACAGGAGCCAAAGAAAAAAAATTCTTCCAGATTTTTTTTTTTAATGCACTTGTTTCAAAGAACAGAACAACTGTTGTAGCCCATAATAGTACCTGTGGTTACTTTTGGATTTGGAAGTAGGGAGAACACCATTGTAAATATTTTGGTATTTATTCAACAAAACGTTATCTTTCACAGTTTAAATACACACACTAATACATAAGCATGAAGAAAGCAGAGACTGTATATACAAAATCAAACACTTTCTAAGAGAGTTAATGATCCAAAGAATTAAGCTCCCAAAAGTTTGGAAATGCTACATAGTTCCAATTATACCTATTCAGTGTTCCCCACTAAACCTGTGTCAAACCTATGCCCTAAACTAGACAGAAGTACTACACAACTCCATATACAGAGATCCTGTCATTAATGCCACAGAGTGTACGACCCCAAGGGGAGAAAATTACAATTGCTGCCTACAGCTTTCTGCTCAATTCTAGCTCTTCTTCTGTGCACTACTCCTTCTTCTTGCTTCATACCTGAAAGGAGAATTATGATGAAACAGGGATCATTTACATTGCAGCAAATGGCTATTGAGAACTAGAGCCCAGATACCAAAAGGTACCTGGACACCTAGAAGGCACTGATTTTAATGGCAGCTTGTGTAAATCCTTCCGAACTAGATCCAAAGCCTCCTTCCTATGTAGTGCCTGGCATTGGTTAATCATTATATAGAAGCCAGGGTACGTTTCATGAAAAATAACTGTTTTTGCAGCTTTGTACCTTCTTTCCATGTCTGCTGACATAGTTTGTTTGCAGGTCCTGGTATTTCATTAGAAGGTATTTCAGAAATTTGCATCTTTTCAGACTTTGGTGGACAATTAATCTATTTTGTCCCATGGGAGTATCTTCCCGTGAGCAGCATTGTTTTCAAAGTGATTTATGATACATAGCACAATCACTTTTACAGATGCTACACACCTGTGAAAGGCAAAAATGCAGACTCTACCTCCCAAAGAACTAGCAGTCTAACACTCACTGGCAAAGATCATCAGGGAAAAAGACAAAAGAAAAACTGTCAAATGAAACAGACTATCATGAATTTTCAGTTTTCTGAATTAAAGGGCAAGGCAATAACGACTTTAAAATTCATATTACGTGTTGTTTTCCACACTGAAACATTCTCACATGCTTTTGGAGAAGCTTCTTGGTTTCCTGAAGCCATGAAACAAGTCCCCACAAGTTCCCACTATCCTGTAACAAAATGAAAATTTACTTGCCTGAATTAAACACTGCTTATATATGGACTATGCCATTACTACTGCTGATCATCTGAATAAACTCTAAATGAAGACACAGATCAGAGAATCACAGAACGGTTGATGTCACAAGGGATCTCCAAGGTCATCAGCTCCAAGCCCCCTGCTCAGGCAGGGCCACCTAGAACTGGTTGCCCAGGACCACGTCCAGGCAGCTTTTGAGTATCTCCAAGGATGGAGACTCCACCACCTCTCTGGGCAACCTGTGCCAGTGCCTGGTTACCCTCACAGTGAAAATGGGTTTCTTGATGCTCAGAGGGAACCTCCTGTGTTTCAGTTTGTGCCCATTACCTCTTGTCCTGTTACTGGGCACCCCTGGAAAGAGCCTGTCTTGGTTTTCTCTGAACCCTTCCTTCAGGTATTTATATACATTGATGAGCAACATCCCCCCAAGCCTTCTGTTCTCCAGACTGAAGAGTTCCAGATCTCTCAGCCTTTTCTCATAGGCGAGATGCTCCAGTATCTTCAGGATCTTTGTGGTCCATTGCTGGACTATCTCAAGTATGTCCATGTCCCTCTTGCACTGGGGAGCCCAGCACTGGACACAGTATTCCACGTGCAGCCTCACCAGTGCTGAACAGAAGGGAAGAAGGACCACCTCCTTCGACCTGCCAGAAACATCCCTATTAACCCAAGATAATACTATTTGCCTTCTTTGCTGCAATGTAAATGATCCCTGTCCTTTCACTCATCATCATATCAGATAAATATACTTATTTTTTTTATAACCTTTTTTTTTTTTTTTCTGGAAAGGAACATGTTCTTAAAACCCAAACTTAACCAAGCTGATTATTTTCTTTCCAGCTCAGAAGTTACTATGCAGAATGGCAAGTGCTAGGAAATGTAAAGCTATGTGAGGAGATTAGATAGCTTCAAAATGAATTGTTAATTTTGGTAATGACATTTTAGATGAAGGATGGTGTCAGATTTCACATCTGGTTCATTTCCTGGCTCCGTTAATATCTTTGTGCCTGACCTCTGCAAGAGTTAGTTTCTCCATGTTTCCACCCTTCATCCATCGCAGATAACAACTGCAATCATTCCAGCTGTTTCTTGTTTAAAACTGCAGGCTCTCTGGGCCAGAGGCTACTTCTTAAAGACATGCAATTCACAGCTTTGCATGGTTAGGCTCCCCTCACCTACCTAGGAGTCTGCTAATGCTGTCAAAATAACTGGTGCTCTACTTGCAATCATCCAAACCATGTACCAAATTATGTTTAATATCTTTCCTAGATAAATCAATATCTATACTAAAATTACTGATTTCCAAGTACTACTGGCAGAATAAGGATGATTATGATGTAATCTGTATAAACAAAGCGATCAGCCTACATGCTTTTAGACTTGAGAAAAATAAGAAAAAAAAGACCATTGTCAGTAATAAAGCTGCTTTCGACCTATAAATCAACTCTAGTACAACAGGAAGCAGTTTATATGGGGCTTGCTCCTGCAGCGTACTTAGTCATTTAGATACACCGTATTTATTAAAACATGCTCTCTTACAAGAAAAAGCAGTTCAGTTACACACACAAAAACTGTCAGTAAGTCAAAACTTGAATAGCACTACACTGCAGAGAACAAACCTAAGTATACATGTTCAGTTGGCAATGAAAGATTGCCATCAGACCCCCAAAAGCACAAAGAAGCTGCATAAACCATTTCAAACACTTAAAATTGGGTGTAATACCCAAATAAGACTTCCAGATACTACTACACCTATAGATAGTAATAATAAATTTACCTCTTAAAAATGTGCAACTACATTTTTAAATACTTTTTTTTTAAATAGTTGGCAATCTTTAAATGCAGCTTCCCTCTCCCCTTCCCCCCATCCCCCTCCGTTTGCTTGAATTTTTCCTAAACATCAGATAATCAAGGAGGGGAGGACTGACTGGACCCAGACTTTGGAAAAAATTTACTTCCTTATGGTTCTTGGCAAATAAAAAATGTTAGCATCAATCCTTGTTGTAAAACAACCTCCTCTCTTTTCCCACCGTGTTCCAGTCGCTCTCTCTTCTGTAGAGACTCATTATTAATGTGTATGTTTTCCTACACAGCTCCTACTATGCTTTCTTGCACCTCTCCATCTCACTTGGGATTCTTCTTAGAATTTAGAACAGCTTATACTCTTATCCTTCCCCACACCTGAAAACAGGAGATCTTTTCTCTTCAGAAGACTCTTCCCAAGGAACTATACAGCTCAAAGCCTCATATTTCTTCTATGTGTTAGAGTTGAACTTGTAATCTCATTCCTCTTTCCTATCATGTCTTCTTGTATGAATCTTACCTTTTGCCATAAGAACTGAGGCTATCACCTCATTCCACAAGAACTTAATTTAACGTGTTATTATATGGTTTAACCTCACTTGTACCCTTTTTTCTCTCCCAAAACTAAGAGCACAATTAAAAACAAATTTTACTCACCTGTCAATGAACTGGTCAATTATGACAAGATCACCAGGTTGTATTTCTTCTCGTAATGAACCACAGGCAGTAGTCACTAATACATGCGAACAATTTTCTTCTCTTAACGCCCAGATATTGGCACGGTAATTGACATTTGATGGCATTATTGTATGATGCCTTCCATGCCTGCAAAGATACATGTTGCAGGGAAGTAAAATACATCAGACTTAAATTGCCTTCCTTCTCCCAGATGAAGAGAATTCCAGGAAATGTAATTTCCCTAACAACACTGGAAGTGGAACTGATCATTTCAGCCACTTTCAGTGTACCTTGTTTTCCTAATTGTATTACGGTTCTCTCAGCATTTGATTTAAGGAGTAGCAGTGCAGTTTTCTTTTTAAATGCAAAATTTTTAAGTTCAAGACTAATGAAAAGAATCTTGAAGATACAATCCAAATACACTTTGATAGCTTCAAGAGAACAACAAGCATTTTTTTTCTGATTTTTTTAAGTCAGTTCTTTGGATTCTGAAAACCCAGGTGTAGCAAATTAAATCTTCCATACACTACAACAAATCTGTAAGATTTATATGCACCTGCACAAATTTTCTGCTCAGAAGTGCTGTTTGTATTCCCAGAAAAGAGCGGCACATCACAGGAAATTAAAAACAGAAAGAAAACAATGTTTTAATCTGTCACCATCCCAAACAGTAGAATCACCACATTTTTCTCTTTATTCTTAAAATGATCTGACAGCTTTTATAAACTGTAAGAATGACTTCATACTGTTGCAGTATACTTTTTCACCAAGACAAGAAATATTTAGTCTTATAAGTACAAGCTTTTGTGTTATCTCCGTCAACGCTACAGAGCTACATCAGTCACATAATGATTAAACACATTTGAAAACTACTTTCAATCACGTTAGAGGAAAGGAGGAACTTCATTTCCTAATTGATTCTTTCACAGAGACCAAAAGGTCTGAAGAACTCCATCAATTTGGAACTGGGATTTGAACAAAACATGACCAAGCACTGTCAGGCAGGATTCCCACGTTGTCATTAGCATTTCTGATAAGCTACTACACACGTAGATTTGTTGTTTAACGCTGCAGTTGTTGTCATAATCCTCTCTAGAATATATATGCTTTTTTTTTTTTTTAATCAGGCATTCATGAGCAAGTCTGTTATTTTTCCCAAAAACATGAAGTGAAGTGGCAGGCACCTTAGCCCCAAAAGTAAACTCATGAGGGTCGTATGGGAATGATGATAAATCCCAGTGAGGACATAAACCACAGCTGAGTTGTTCAGCCATCTGTAGCCCAAGGCCTACTTTGATACACCACCACTATGAGATCTTGGCTTAGCATTTCATTTGAGAAAATGAGAAAAATGTTGTCCAGGTTTAATAAGATACATAAGCAAAATCTATGCAAGATAAGAAAAGCAAAACCACAGTCAGAAGTGTAGTTGCAGAGATGGTAACAGTCAGTAACTTAACGGCAAAATCTGGTATAAAAAGATTTGGGGCCCTGAGTGCACCTCTGGGTTATAATCGCCCTGGCCAGCCTCACCCTGGGCCTCCACCCAAACACTCGGTGCCCATGAGCCCAGGTGCTCCTGCCTCCAAGCTCAGGCCCCAGCCTTTACTCCTGGCCTGAGCCATGTCGCAGCTGCACCTGTCCCCAGCCTTGTCTCCTGAATGGCCTTCAGACTTAGTTTGTCTTTGCCTAGTTTGTCACCAGACTGGTTTTCTGGTGGACTTTGGACACACGCTGCAGCCTTGTCTCCAACCCTGTCTCTGGCCTCATCTCCTGCTGCTCCTGCCTGGACTTCCTGGATGGATCCTGTACTTGATTCATCACCTTGACTTGGGTGGGACTGCTGATGGATCCCGTTATCAGCACCTGCCTCTGCCCACGCTGTATAGATGCTGAGAACTGTGTTAGTATTCTTATGTTGGATCTAGTAGCACATTGGTCCTAGATATCCACGGTTACATTAGTGTGAAATTTCCACACACTTACCTGCAGATCCTGCTGCCAGAGTCTCTTCCAAGTATGGTAAGAGATGTCTGAATAAAAATGACCCCAGGAGGGAGAACTACAGGGGATGCAGCCTCCTAAGCAATAAAGGTAAGAGCCAGAGGACTCAAAGGCAATGATTTGGAAGAGTCTACAGTGGTATCAGAGACAGTTCATCTGGAAACAGGCGATTTCCCAGTTTCACAAAGGAAATTTGCAAACACAGGGAGCAGACAGATTACTGAGGGTATTAGGCATCACCCACCTACCACCTGAGCAGGCAGCCTTGCAGGCTGCCATTTTTACTAGGGCAGCATCCCCCACTAGATTTCTCTTTCCTAACCTAGATGTTATTTTTAATACTCTCACTCCCTGCAGCATCAAATTTTTTCAGGAAAAAACACAGACTTTCGTTGGACTTTGGTACCAACCACACAGAGTAAGATGAAGTCAGAGTAAAAATTCAGTTGGCCTAATGTAAAAAGAAAAAACTTTTGAGGAAACATCAAGATACATAATAGAAAACCCCTTAAACCACTCCTTTACCTTGCCAACAGCACACAGTCCACATTTTTTATCTTTCCCAATATCAAGGCATCCGATGGCTGCAAAACAAGCAAGTAAGAACGAGTTACAGTGACAAACACCATAGAAACCTTAACAGCTAGTTAAACATAAGCAGGATAGTTATGAAAGGGAATACTGGTTACCACTGTAGCCTCACATTTTCTTCAGCTCAGCACTGTAATTTGATATGGTAGATTAGTAAAACAGTCTGGAATGGGAAGCGGATTATCACTTTTTTTTTTTTGTTCGTAATACCATTAATATTGCAACACCTTACTTTAGGGTTTGAAGCAGTAATACTTTAAATACTTTGAAACAGTATTATTTCAAACAGTGCTATACAAACATGAAAAAAAGCATGTACATGTTGCCTTTAAATTGGCTAGCAGGTCTCCCTCTCTCCTGTAAACTTCGGCTGCTTTTTGCTAAGCAGGTGCCATTCCCTACCGAAAGCCCCCTCCCAACAGAAATCACATTTAATCTGTCCATTCCATAACACTCCCCATTCACTGCTCTGTCCCCTCTCTACCATGGCCCCCTAGCTCACATTTATGTCCTAGACTCCTTCAACACACCCTTTACTCCCCTCCCTCTTCCCTGCTGCTGGGGGTCCCGCTTTTGGGATTTGAACTGTGATATGACTGGGAATACCTGGTACCAGCAGCAGAAACAGGCATCTGTTTAATTAGATGCTAAACCACACTTGTGCTGAACAGCAGTGAAGCCAGATGTGCTGCTTCTCCTGCCCAACTCAGAACTGCTTGAGTTTCACTCTTTATTGCAGTGTTGAAGAAACTGTAAATAAGCTGGAAGCCACTCTGCCAATCTTTCCTTCCATGCCCTGGGATTTAATGCTGAAATAACTATTAATAAAATTATGATTTATTTACTGATCACAAGTCTGCAAGTGTCTGAAAGGACTCACACATTTGCATTTAGAAATGTTCTGTTGCCTGCTGTTTGATATAGCTTTATTTGTATTTTAATGCTAGCTAGATTTCAATCAGCACTTAGTTTTACAGCTGTTAATTCTGTTACACATTTGAAAATTTGCAGAGAGGTACAATAAAGTAATATGTGAGTCCCACATAGCTGCATTTTAGAGACAGTGATTTCTAATAAATTCACCACTTTCTACTCCCTATTGCACAGCTCTTTTTTGTCATTTTTAATGTGTAATCCCTTCAAAGCACCATAATTTACTCAGTCACCTAGGTTTAAATTCTGCCAGACACAGATTAGCCTTTTTTTAAGGGAATGTTCCAGAAAATTTATTTTTAGAACTGTAGTGTATTCTGACTTACTTTAAAAAGCCTCCATTTAATATTAACCTATTGACACTTAAACATTTAATCTATTTACTTGACTTTACGTATACTCTTCTGAACCAGACGAGGCTTTAAGAGTGAAATTCCACACAGAGCGAATCCCTTGCTGTCCAGTTGCCAAGGCATTTTGTATTGCAACATTCCATAATAATGAAGGTTCACAATAATTAGCATTTGGCATTTTGTTTTTTGGGTTTCATTTAGAAAGCACACATTTGCTGTGTGAAGTAATAAGCATGCAACTTGGCTCACATCAGGATACAAAAATACTCTTAAAAACTAAGGAGGACTTCAGCCAAAATTCCTTGCCTCCTATCAAAACAAATACGTAAAGCTCAGTAAGTTCAAGACTGGACCCTCTGCTTTACAAGTGACAGATTCAAGTCTACTGCAAGCAATAGATTCAAATTTATATAGACCTCCAAAAGATTTGGGGTAGAAAGGTACAATCTAACTGCTATTTGATATTCACCCCCACCACAGAGCTCCACCGAATTCTGGCATACGCTGCTGCTGAGGCAGCAAGAACGCAACAGCTTTGAAATCTTAACAGGCTTCAAAATCTACTTGCAGCTTCCCTATCTGCTGCCATCCCAGTACTTCAAAAGGCTTCAGGGTGGCTGTGTAACAGGACCCGTTGGCATCTTTACACACATTTCCACAGAACACATTCAGGGCATCTTCTAAGTGACTGCTTGAACAACTTTCTTGCACAGGATTGCAAGAAACTTGGCAGAGAAAAAGAAAGATTTGCAACAAAGAATGCACTGCTAAATGATGAACTGACGGTTTAAGAAAAGAATTTGCAGATACCGTATCATTGGTCATTAAAAGAGAGGAATTAAGGATAAATCAGCGTGAGTAAAGCTACGAGGAAGTGAAAGGCACAGAAATTTCAAATTATATGTTAACCATGTAAGAGAGCTAGTGTATGCTTCCGTTCTGCTCTTTCTCCCACAAGTTCTCTCCAGTGCTGTACCTCTCTACTATTATCTCAGTTGTAGCCAGGAGCTTTGAAATGCTGATAAAATAATACAAACTTCCAATGTCACAATGCAAATTTAGAGCTCTGATACAGTATTTTTAAAGCAGGATTAATAAAAGGCCCAATAAAAAGTTCTCAAACATTAATAATTCATATACATATTTAACTACTTCCCACTTCCACAAAATCCAAGTCATATATATATTACTCAGTGTTGCAAAACAGAAAAGGAAGCAAAGAACCCTGAGCAGTTAACCCTAAATCATGACAGTGACAAACGATTGGAATAAATCCCCTTTGTTTGCAACATATATAAACACAAAGTATTGTTAATGCAGGCCTTACAGAATTAATTTTTTCTTGGTCTCACCTAAGAAACAAGCTAGAACAGAAAATAGAATGAACAAGCAAAATAAAAATATAAGGAAAACTTGAGATGGAAAAGTATCTCATAGGTTCCCCAAGTCTTCATTTAACCTATGATCTAGTTTAGGAACCAAATGATGTACACTGTTTTTGCAGGAGAGGAGCTTAAGTGTTACGTCACATGATCTGATTTTCCCAATGCAAGCAAGAAAATGCTCATTTGCAAGGTGGAACCCCCCCCTGTTTTTTCTGTCAGATATACCTATCACCAAAAAAATAGGGGCGGGGCCTCTAAAATAATTTTCTAGAACAGGAAGATATTTTGCTTATTTGGGGAAAGGTGACTCAGAACCAAGTTCTGTTACCCACCGAGTAAAACAATCTATCGGAAAGTATATTCTGAACGAAGTTTTATTAGCAGTTTCAAAATTCAAGGATGAAGATAAGTCCTGTTGCAAGCAATTTTCTTATCCTGTAAGAGAACAATATTTTCCATATTTGGAGATGGAATGCCAATAAGTTTTAGGGTATTTTCCGTAGAAAACCAAATTTTTGATGCAATGAAAATGGTGGAAGGAAAGAAGGGAGAAAAGAAGGCTGGAATATTAACAGCTGTAAGCATTTTTTATTTTTAAAAAATACTAAGGTACTGTATTTTCACTAGTATTACTAATGTAGCTTGAAAGATCACGGGAGGACCAAAGTCAATACAGAGAATTGCAAAAATTCTCATACTAGTTTCCTTTAAACTTTTCCATATTTCACCTGAAAAAAATATCCCCACATTCTCTAATGACCTAAGTTTTGTTATTAAATGATTCTTACAATTCAAGAAGGCCAAAGCAGAAGACAACTCAAGGACTCTATACAAACAAAAGCTATTATTCTGCCTCTAATAGTAAAGAAACAGCATTAAAAAAACGTCTGTTTTGCTGTTGTCAAATGTCACAGGTGACAAGGAACGTCACCACCAGAAACGTTTTCAGCTAAAAGTCTTTTGGCTATGTCCTTGCCAAGAAACCTGAGAATTTAAACCCAAAACTTAAAGAAATAAAATTTTCCTTTCCTTTTCTTTTAAAAAAACATGCATTTTTTAAACTATGCCTTGCATTTTCCTTTTGGCATTCAGACATTCATTTTCATTCTTCCTAGTTTTGCTTGAACTAAATAGGCTTGATGTTCCATCTCTAATTCTCCCTACAATTAAAAGACCACAAAGTTATAAACAGCTTATTTAGATTAAGCCCTTTACCTCTCAAAATTTCAGGCAGATTCTCTCTCCATTGATGTCACAGCTCTAATGCAGAGGCATCTTTATGGCAGAAAAATCTCAATTCGGCTTTACTTCAGTAACAATCAAGAACAAGATAAACCTTTAGAAAAATATACTAACATAAACCACAAGCTTCTAAACATTTCCAAGCACACTTTAAAAAGTTCTCATTTGTTCTTTCGCATTCAGCAATAGCTGCTTCTCTCATCTCTGTTATTCTAAAATTATAGTTCATAAAATCAGAATCATAGCATTGTCTAGGTTGGAAGGGATCTTTAGATCATCAAGTCCAACCATCAACCTAACACTGCCAAAACCACCGCTAAACTATGTCCCTAAGCACCACATCTACCCGTCTTTTAAATACGTCCAGGCATGTCAATTCCACCACTTCCCTGGGCAGTCTGTTCCAACGTTTGATAACCCTTTCGGGTTATCAAAAATGAGGGAGGGAGGTAGGCTGTGTAACAGCTCCTTCCTGAATGCTAAAAAGTTTCAGCAGCAAAATAAGCAAACATTGATCCACTTAATGATACCAATCAAATCTGTGAGGTCTGGTTTTGCTTCAACTCAAGTCCACCAACTTGACCCACTCAATGCTCTTTTTGGCACTGTAACTTACGGTCTAAGCCCTGCACATCTTAACACTAAGGCTGATGCACCATTTGCTCCATGACGATGCAAACTGTATTCAAACACTGAAGTTAACACAATTCTATGCAGGAGTGAATCTACAGGAAACAGCCATTAGACCAATGGCCTGAGTTGTCAGGAGTTCAGCTCTACAGCAGAGAGAAAAGAGACAGGCCAGCAGGGGAAAGAACACTCAGTAGGGTTGTGTTCCCTTTCACAGATACAGACATCCCTCGAAGTTGCAGTTTTCCATCCAGGTGAGCTTAACAGTCCCAGTGCAGCTCACCGCAGTATCTAGAATTCACACTTGGGTTCCTACTATGACTCCTCAGTTATAACCCTGCCCCACACACAAAACCAGAATACTCGCAAGCTTTTTCTTTAAGTTAAGCCTATGCTAAATGTGTAATACACAAGCTCAGACACAGCCAGTCCATTGATCAAAGTTTCTCATGAACCACAACAGGCAACCAAAATTTATTTTCCTCTATTCATGTTGTACTCTGTGAAGAACACAGAAAAAAGACAGTAGCTAAGCTGCTTCCTAAATGAAATTTTAAAAGCCTTCCATACTGACCAAAGCTGCAGGACTGAGGAAGATTTTTTCCACCCCCTTGTGCGGAAGCCATCCTGCAGGTACTCCTACTCTTCTCAGTTAACACTAAACCCTGCTGTAGGCCACCTACTGGTTTGGTTTAGCCAGTGGATTCTACTTCAGATCAGCACTTGTTACCATTTGGAGAGCAGGATACAGAAAATGGAGGAGGCAAGTTCCCTTCATTCTCTTGCAGTTCGCTATGAGATTTTTAAGGACGGTGGAAAAGTCAAATGTATTTTTCTGGTTATGTTTTCTCCTCAGTCTTTATCTCTTTCCACTTCTTGAATGGTGCACACACAAAACCCCACTTGCTCTTTACACTCTTAGTTCCCTCTTAAACCACTTTGAATGGAGGCACAGATTCAGATTTTCAATCACACTCTACAGCTCGGAGCTTTCTGCCAAGCTTCTACCCATAGAATGGCTCTTGCTGCCACAGGCCATATGTTTTATTGTATGTATACCAGCCTACAGTGGTAGATTTCATAAGATACAATTTCGATGGCAATTATAAAGCAGCCAGATTTCCCTGGTCTTATGACACTAGAACCCCTCTCCCCCTCTATTTCCTGCCTATGAAACTCTCTCTCATCCCTTGTCTTATCTGTTCCTACTATAAATGCTTTGGGGCAGGAATTGTCCCTCACAAGATACTCGGCATTGTGTGTAGAGAAACACCACTAGCCTCCACTCCCTTTTGCTGAGGAAAAGGGCTGAAGCAATGTGAAGGTGAGCTGGTCAAGAATACCTATGCCACACATACAGTTTCAGAGCTTCATTTTCAAATTATGTGGTTCTAAGTATGACTGTAATGACAGCATTGGTACGTAAAGCATAATTCAGTGGTTACAGAGAAAATGGTGGCTCATACACCTCAAAGGACAGATTTCTGCAATTCAGAGAGGTTCCTGGAGCAATCTGACACATGCTACAGCTCACATAACTTCACAAATTTGAAATAGAGGGTTTATACCTCTTGACTGCAAATTCAGGACTGAGTTTACAAATTCATCCAATCTACAAACAAGAAGAGGTATAGCCTCCTCCGCACATCATCTCTGTAACGCCTTGTTTCTACAAACTAAGAATCACACAATGCATAGCAACTAAACAGCCTTGTGACAGTACCTCCTTTATGCATTCTAACAGTCTAAAAATTCTTGCAGTACACAAACATTATTTTAAACCAGCAAAAAGTCTCAGTAATAAAAAAAAAATAGGTTATACATACCTTGCCGTAAGGAGTATCAACATATTTTTCTGTTCTTCCTTCTAAGATATCTGGATCATCCAGGCCAGTTCCACCAATAATTCCAATCTTAAACAGAAAAGTACATATTAGTCTTCTTGAGATCACACTCCATTTAACAGCATGTCTGAAAAACTAACTAGGCAGCTACAAAATGTATTTTCTGACTGAGATGGGGCTAAACTACAGATCAAAAAACATAGTATGCCCAGCAGTTTCCCAGCAAGGAAATTTCAAATGACTGATTTTAAACAACTGTATTTAACTTGCCAGTTTCTACGCTATGATTCCCCTCTTTAAAGATACCACATTAAAAAACCTATGGAAAAAGCACAAAGATGTGCCAACTCATCATTTATTTCCAGTACAAGAATGAGGGATTTTACTTCGGAATGCCTCTAATGAGTGAGAAATACCTATATAGAGCACATTACAACAAAGACTTCTTGTTTGCATGGGGAAAAACAGTCCTATACATAACTACCCTACTGAATACCAGGCATTACTATATAGTATTATACCTACAAAATAATGAAAAATTATTTCTCAAAAAATTAGAAGTTTTTTTGAGTTGACTTGCCAAGATCTCAGCACTTCACCATTTCTGTAAGTCGTCTCCGTACAGCCTCTGAAAAGGGGGGCAGGTCAACAGCATCTTCACAAATGAAATAAAAAGAATCTGCTGACAGTTTCACCTGCTGTGAGCACTGCTGGGATTCTTCGCATATTTACAGTTAGGTCATCTGGTACCTAAGAAGGTGTAAGTGCTCATTCAAACTTTGCCTGCAGCTGGGTCACTAACTGTGTCCTATGTAGATGCACTGGTGTCATTTTTTATTAAACTCACAGCCTTTCCCCAAGTAGAAATTTAATAGACTCTTGCTTTTTTAATGAAGTCTTTTCAAGTACTTTTCCCCAAATTTTTTAATGAAATTGACTAACAATTTCAAGGCATAATGGAAAGGGAAAAGGGAGGGCAAAGCCATGGGACACTTAAATAAAACATACTTTATTTCCTTAAGAAATCAGGCTAAAAGTCCTGCATCGAGTTTGATATAACTTGTAGTGAAGAAGCACGAAGTGACTCACAACTACCACCTGTCATGCTTTCACTGATTTCTTGTTCTTGCTCATTGCTTATCTGTCCTAATTGTTTTTTATAAAGGGGAAAGAAAAAAACGGTAATTTGAAACATATAATCTCACTGAGACTAAACTCACCTGTGATTTTTTATTCCAGCAAAAGAAAAATGCATTTCAGTGTTGTTGTTTCTAGTTCATCATTGGCAAATATGTCAGCCTTGTCTTTTTAGTGACAATTCCATTTTCAATCAAGTCAACTTTTCTCTTGATTTCAGAATACTTTTAGTTCTTTGGATGGAATGGGTACTGTCAGGCCCTTCACAACCTCAAGCTTACTAATGGTATTTAAAAAGAACGTCACCATTTATCACACACAGGGCAAATGCTACTGCTTTTTCCCCCCCCCTTCCAATGAAGGGGGGAAAATTCCAATTGAATTCCAATGAAACCAGTTGTTGCGAAGTTTGTCTCACTTTTAAGTTGAACAATTCATATAATGGCCGAGTTGCTTACCATGGAAGAAAAAATTGGAACCATTCTGGCATGACTTATTACTGCATGGTTCCACATTTTTTTATTATTTTTAAAGACAGAAAATTTCTCAAGTGAAACCTCCAGACTTCAACATAAAACAGTCCCCTTCCACAACACCCACCCAACTGTCTCTCACTCTAGCTTTTTCTTAACTTTCACATTCATAGAGACCTCGTTTGTTCAACCGCTATAATAGCTGGCCCATCAAGCATTTTCTTTCAACAAGCAGAGGCCCTGTGGTCTTCATTACACATCAAATACCTCTCTGAGAAAGCTTTCCGCACCAGATGGTGTAAACGCTGATACGATGAATTAGTTTTAACAGACTGCCTATTTCTTTTTGCTACCCCCCTATGGAGCACAAGGAGCAGCACAAAGGAAAATACCAGTAAAAATCCACAAATTCCAACCCTGAATATACTCAAGCATTAGGGAAGACCTAGATCATTGTTTGCAGTAGTACCGATGCATCTGTTCCCATGTTGCTTATTTTTCACAAACATTCAGATTGTTAGATTGTTCATGAAAATCCTGAAAACTACAGAAATTTTAGGATTTTTTTTTTGCCCTAAGAATCGCGTAAGAAGCGTGCAAAAGGAGCAATCATAAAACTCAAAATCAACAAAAGAGCACCTTTAACACTGTTCATGCATGCATTCAGTAAACATGGAATATTACTACATTAACAGAAGCCAGGATCAAAATGGTGCCCCCCGCTTTTTTTTTTAATCTAGAAAAAAAAAAATGGTTCCTTCAGTAACTTAACTAGTTTTAGTTTGGTATAATGCTTGTTTTATTTGTGCCCTATGACTTCAGACCGAGAATATTCAAAAGGGAATGCTTATCTGCCTGAATTTTTATTTATAACAGTGGTGAAAACACCACTGTTGGGACTGAGGAAAACAGTGCAATGCTGCAGGTAACAGCTACAGCTACATGACATAGAAGTTATTTTGGAACTGCAATGCCTTAAGGTCCTCATGAACACAGAGATCCAGCACTGTAATAGATTGTTCCTGTACCAGAAAGCAGGACACCTGACCTGTGGCAACACAAAGCTTGTTCTGTTCAGGGCAGCATAGACCTGGTGACGTTCCTTTCAGATTTGCTCTTGGGCTCCCAACTTTTCCTGCTGCGGTGGCATCCATACATCCCGGTTCTTGCACAGCTCAGTTCCAGAGCAGGCTTTTACACCAAGGGCTGTGCTGTCAAAAA
>VXBH01002515.1:262503-320286 GCA_013400035.1 Rynchops niger | reverse complement strand
CAGTGTTCCGCAAATGTCGTGGTATAATAGAAATAATTTATCTACTTGAGTGTGTAAACCTGTGCTGAAAATGCTAAGCATTGGCTTGGTCTCTCTGAAAACTTTGAGCTAGTCTGTATTTCAGCAGGACCACCTACTATATTCTTGGAGGCACTGTGGTTTATTTGACCCCCACCCCCTGCCAAAATCCTCAATTTGTCAGCTGCGTGTGGAACTCAACAGCACCACAAAATCCCTGAAACATCCTATAAAACAGTGACATCAAGCAAGAAATGGTGATTAGTCCTGGATTGCCAGAAATGGCAAAACGAGACCAAAATTCCAGCTNATGATCTTACATTTTGAGAAACATCACTGGTATTGATATATTTCTGTATTTTATTACTGCATTTAGATATAAATATCAAATGTAGAGCTTTCAAAAATAGCCAATATCTTGTCAATTGGAAGTACTTATTTTTAAAAGTACTTATATATTTTCTTCAAAGCAACTTTAGCTATTGGAGAGACCTCAGCCATCCAGACATGCCATTCTCAAGTGCCGCTCAGCGCTACCTGTCTGTTAAAAAATGTCATGTATTTGCTAGTAAATGCAGGCTCAGATTCATCACTAAACGTAGAAGGATATTCCTGATAACTTAAGGCAGTAGCAGCTAGTGCTGAACTTGCATTTCAGCTGGAATTTGCTCTCTGTGCAGCTTTAAACTCTTCTCTTCAGTCTATGTTAGAGATCTTCATACACAGCTGGAACCTTTGTCACAGAGGCTGAAGTCTCTTACTGCAGTTCAAAGTGTGAGACTAAACTGATGAGAAATGGACTTTGGAAAATCATAGTTAAGGGAGAAAGAAGGACATGGGTGAGATGACACGTTAACTTTTTCAGTGTGGTGCAGTATAGCCATAATACCATATTAAGACTGAAATTTACCCTATTTTTCTCATTCTAGGCTGGCCTTTCTATTGAAGGTATACCTTCTGTGGTTCTATGATTCTTCTTTCAGTGCACAGAATCTTTTAGAGAATAATTCTTGGCAATTCCTTCTTTTTAATTCTATTCAGTTCTTCTGTTGAACTGCTTATAAAAAGTTGTGTCAGTTGTGTTGCCGTATTCGTCTTTTACCACAACTATTTGCAATCCGTTTGCTGTTCTATGTTTTGCTTCTTTTTGAATACGAGAGCTCACTTTGTTTAAAAAGTGAGGAAATACTCACTGTTTGTACTCTCAGGGACCAGTTAAAAGAGTCCTTTCTTACTCCCATTTAAAACTTGTGCTAGCTGTTACTGCGCAGGCTGTTCCTATGGGAGTTTGATACTGTAGGTGTCCACAGGGGTACCAGGTTTCCAACTTCATGCTTATGGACTCTCTGTACTGTATGTGTTTTGTAGGAGTATTAGTCTATGTGAAGCTCTCTGTATATCCAGGGTGAATTTTAATGACATAGATACTTCAAGCAGTGTAGAGGTGGAAGTTGGAAAGAAGCTTCATTAGATGGGGTCTCCAGAGATGTCTTAATCTGTGCCGCTGTTTTGGTACATTTCAAGAGAGTGGAGGGACAGCTTATATCAGAATCAAAAAAGGAGCTGAAAAACTGTGTCCTTGCAGACAAACTAAGTACCTTGTCAAATTTAATACCATGCTAATTTCAATTTAGCAGTTAACTAGTAAGGAAAACCTGTATCAATATGAAATTTTGCACTTCTTCAAGTGAGCTCACTGTATTAACAGCTAGTGAACTCCCATTACTTAACATGCATTTAAGTCTTCAGAATGATTTAACTATTCAATAACAGATTAGAAATAGTACTTTGTGAAAGAAACATTTTAAAATGCTTTCATTTCTGTAGACAATATGCTTTTGGTAACTCAGTTTTGAGTAGCTTATAATTAAAATCCTGTTATAGGACTGAGAGATGGAATGTGGTTCTGTGACTGTTCATCAGTAAACTGTAATCTAGAAATTCTTAATGCAGCATTTACCAGCACCATAATATTGAGGAAAACATGGTGAACATGGATGAACATACACTATTAAAAAGACACGAGTTACAGAATTACTAGGGAGGCTGCAATTTCAGTTCACAATTCCATTTATGACATTACAGAAAACCTTGAAATAAAATGATAGCTTTGTATTTTCCCAGAGGGTGCACTTTGCACTTCATATTCTAAATGATGGAATATAAATCAATTTATCTCAATAAAAATGAACCATTTGGTGGAGTTTCATGTAACTTTTTCAAAAATAAAATAAATGCACAATGACTTGGAGTCTCTCTGCTTTGATTTCTTGGTATTTCAGGTGGCTATGTCTCATGGGCCATGTTTCCTTGTCTTAAGTTAAAATTATGCATAAGAACTAAGTCTCATTTACACCTTACACCACTCAAAAATACAAAAGAACAAAAGATGAATGTAAGTAATTTATACATCAGATTAAGGCCCTTCAAACTTAAATGTGAAGTGCCATTTTTCATGACTCAAGAGAATCGTGGTGAAAGTCCACCTGTAGTGAAGACTTGAAGACCCTGACCTTGGAAGTGCTGGTGGCAAGGTCTGACAGTTTAAGGTCCCCACAACTGAGAAGAGTTGAGAAATCTTGGCCAAATGAACTGAAGCATTCTTGTTTGTGTAAGAAGCACTTTAATTACACAAATAGTATGTTATTTAGTTAAATATAGAAAACAGCCTATGCATAAGAAGATAATTCTTCACAATGAAAACCAAGGTTGGGAGAAGAGGGTCTAATGTTGTGGGCAGATAATTAGCACATAGTGACCCTTGAATTTTAATCCGTCTTCTGACATCAAATACTTCTGTGCATTTAAGTAATTTAAACTCTGTCCCTCCTGTAAAGTCATAATGATAATCAACCTTAACTACGTTAAAGGGATGTTCATATTAACTAGAGTGTATTTGTGAAAATGCTTTGAAGATAAAAAGCACTGTAGCAAGGTAAAAGGTCTTATTATCGTTGCAAAAAAGGTTGCTGTAAAGCAATAAGAGCGCTGTGTAGACATCTGAGCTTTGAGTTGCTTTTGCTAATGTTACTTCAAAGAAACAACATTCGCATAGAAGAAGGGGGAAAATAAAGGCTCAGTCAAGTCACATTTACCTTCTGCATTCTTTCATGCAGATCTCAGTGTCGAGAGTTCCCATTATGCTGTACTGCTTCTAGACTTTGTCTTTTCTGTCCTAAAAATTCACAAAAGTTTTTTCAATCGTGATGGATTATTGTACACATGTTAAAAGAAGAGCATCGTCTGTGTTCTAGATCAGCCAAGGCTTGACCCAAAGATGAAGCCCGTATTAACCGTATGCTCTTTACTATGACAGGAGCTTTCTCTTGCACATTCCATGTAAGTTTTATATGTTTTCTGCTGTATACTGGAAACAGTTTGTTGGACCCTGTCCCCAGAGTAATTTAAGATTTCAACTGACTTCAAAGAAAAATGAATGTCTGTGTTTGATGTTAGGACAAATAAATTTTAAGCATAAACGAAGTTCAAGACTACTGTGTGGAAGCATCCAAGCATCACATTCATGAATATTTAAAGACCTACGTTTCCGGCTGCTTGTTAGGATCCACTACCTAGAGCTTATTGTTTCTACAGGTCTCTTGTGGAGCAGAAAGCCCTGTGAACCCTTAAAACCATGCCAGCCAAAGGCTAACCGAGGAAGTTCAAGCAACCTTTTATCAATAGCTGAAGTGGGGTGGCTGTCTTCACATTGACACGTTGGCGCAGAGCAGAGATGGGGCCAGGGTGAGAGAGCCGCAGCTCGCGCTGCTGCGGTTGCTCAGCCGGCCAAGGGGAGCGGCAGGAGGGACAGGTAGGAAGGATGAGCTCCTATGTTGACATCTGCGGGTCCAAGCATGCGCAGGGCAGCACTGAGGGAGGTTACCAATGCTAAGGACTTTGGTCCTACCTGCATCATTTTTATGAGGACTGCACAGCTTCCGTTTGGGAATATGAGAATGATTTTCGCATTCAGAGATCGCCTGGCAGGTGGAGCTCTACGGTCTGGAAGGTTGGACTCATCTCCAGGACGGCTTTTTTGTTGATAGGTTTAACGGTTCTTGTACTGGGTTTTCTTGTGCCACCGAAAATTGAAGCTCTTGGAAAAGATGATTTAGTTGTGGTGGATACCCATGCCGTTCAGTTTAATGAGCCCCTTGATANAGACATTAGGAAGAAGTTCTTTACAATGAGGGTGGTGAGACACTGGAACAGGTTGCCCAGAGAGGTGGTGGAGGCCCCACCCCTGGAGACATTCAAGGCCAGGCTGGATGAGGCTCTGAGCAACCTGATCTAGTTGAAGATGTCCCTGCTTACTGCAGGGGGGTTGGACTAGATGACCTTTAAAGGTCCCTTCCAACCCAACACATTCTATGATTCTGTGATTCTATGACGCTGCTGTGGGACTATAACACTTTATGTTGGTCCATCCCTTTGTAAAATGAACAGTTGGTTTGTCCCTCATTTGCAACAAGTGGAAGTATCTTCAAGGGACCATTTTAGCAACACAGAAGCACCAGAAAAGCCCTTCCTTAGCATGATTTTTTCTGAAGGAGGAACCATCAAGAAGCTGACATCATCAAAACTATGATGTGCTCCTTGAGCACTAAATAACCTTAATGAGGTGAAGATTGCACAGTCCACAGACAGAGCAATTCTGCCAGTTGCAGGCGAAAGGAGGAGAATTTTCAGCTTACAGGTAATTTACTGATGTAGTATTTTGGAAAGCTTCCATGCAAAGAAACGCACACTGTATGAGATCAGGTATATAAAATCTACTACAAGATAAGACAGCTGGGTCCAGAACCTTGACATTTGACCTTACTGACACAAGTTACTTCAGAAAATAAAATCCTTTCTGCAATTACGGAGTCATACTTTTCTTCCCAATTGTGGTGTGTGGTCTCAGAGTCCCTGTTATCTTCAGTGATGCCCCAGACAAACAGGAACCCCAGATCATGTAGGAAAGGATTGCAGAAGATGAGCATTTCAGTTAACAGCTGCACTGGTCTGTTAGTATTAGAGATGTGTGCTTCTCCCTAATGCTGCCCCCATACCAGTTAATTAGTTTTTGTGCACGAAGTACATGAGTGCATCTGAATCACCTGTGCATAGAAGTGCCTATAAAATTAATCTAGGTAGCTATAGTATGAGCTGCCTCCACACATGGCTCTACTGGAACTTGCTCATCTGCATGCTTCTACTTCCAGCATTTTTTTTGACATACGCCTCAGCTTAGCTCCACATCCATCACACAAATGCTAAAAGGGGAGGAATGAAAAAGGCTGGTATAAATTGTCCATTGGTTTATGTTGAGGTGCAGTTATTTGAACACTAGATGGACTTTGTTTACCCACTTAACTTTGACTGTGTCTTGACTTCAGGTGCCTTCCTTGGATCTGCTCAGGCATCCCTTCGGCATGATGTTGATGACTGCGAGTTAGGTGCTGGCGATTGCAAGCTGCAGCCCAGGGGACTGGCCCGGGAGGCACGGTGACTCAGAGGCGCCTGACGCAGGCTGCCTCCCCGCTTCCTCCCTGCCCCAGGCGTGCAGGTACTCACTGCTGGCCTAGAGCATCCTTCTGTTATTATGTGCGTTCCCGTGGATGGTGAGTAGCAGGAGCGGGGCCAGATCTCCACCTCGTTCATGCCTCTGCCTGTTCCCATTAAGTGGGCTCACACTCTTTCCCTATGGTTAGACCCCTGTTCCTGGGGGTCCTCTCTGGAGGTGAATAGGTACCTGGGCATTTAACGCTTTGTTCTGAGGTTTGCTGGTATTTCTAGACAACATCTGACTACACTACACCAAATAAAACCCACATCACTCTTCCATGTGAGTCCATTGCAGGTACAGCTTATGTCCTTCAGCAACATGATTTAACTCCAGCAGCAGAATAGCTCCTTTTCCTTGTATGAGCAGCTTCTTTGCTAATGCAGCCTGTGTGGAGGCAGGCAGATGGTTAGGCCTTCATGTATATTTAATTTTCTAGCTCATCATCCAGCTTTAAATAGCAATTAAAAATTAGGCACATGCATGTTACCTGCAAAAGAGGAACTTTATATGTTTTCTTTATATTGCTATCTTCCCAAATAATGAGGGGCTTGAGCCCAGAAGGTGATAACTCGAAAAAGAGTTTAATTCACTAACTATTGTGAAATATTTGGAGTGAGGCTAAAGAGGGTGACCAACATGATGTAGTAATAGGAGTAAAATAAGACTCATAAATCAAAGGACAGATTACTTTCCAGCTTAGTGAAGGGACAATGCTTTAAACATAGAGTTCATGTCTGCTGGTATCCATTACATGTATGGCATTCATCTTACTGTAGTTGAGAAACATGCAATATTTTAAAAGTATTTCTCCTAACAACACCCAAATGAGATGGGAAGACTACTTACAGATGATAGGCTAAAGCTTGATAAAGAAAGAGGTGTTGAAATACTGAAGACCTCAGCTGGTGCTTAGGGGTCTATGTAGGTGATCAGTGAATGGGGAGAGCTGCACAACTCGTAATGAGAGCAAAGTATCCCAAATACCAAGAGACACATCACCCAGAGCTCATGCAGTAACTTCTGTATTGTCCCTGCTACAGGTTGCGTCTTTTGGCAAACTCGAGCAGGAGGGCAGTGCAATCATAGTCACTAATTCTGCTGTGGTCACATCTGCGTAGAGAAGGGAAAGAATTCCCCAAAAAGCCTTTTCCAGGAGAATTCTCTGGGTCTCAAGCAAACACAGAGGAGCATCCTGGGACATCACTGCTCAGGCACCTGAGTCTCACCCAGACTCCGGGACAAGGAAAACAACTCCTTGATTGTGGCAGGGAATCTCCATCAGATGCTCATGTGACAAGGAGTTTTCAGAAGCTGAAATTTTGTCTATGAAGAAGAGTCTATCTAATTTCCACTATTTGCCTTTAAGCATGATTTAAGAGATAACGATAAGGTAAAAATCTCAAGTCCTGGGATCAACATCCTTTGCTGCTGTTTTTTAGCTGCTGTAATAACTAGAACGTGATTAACAAGAGTATTGTTATACAGGGCGTCTCTCTTCTGAAACTATGCCTTGCTGTAGCCACCAGTGCACCTTTGCAAGGAAAAATCTTCAGTGTGTACAAGCAAAAGTGCTATTAATTGTGAGGGCAGTGCTTTGCAACTGCACAGCATATATTGAGACGGTTGCTGCTCCAAAGAGCTTTCTGTTTACACAGACCCAAACAGGCAGAGAGGACATGAGACAGAAACAGAAGCACCTGAAGCTGCTTGAGCAGTGAAAACACAGGAACAGAACCCAGGTCTCCTGACTTTCAATCCCATACTTCTTCCACTGAGGCAGACTAAGTTACAGCCAGTGAGCTTCCTCAAGCAACGACGAGTTGCAGTGGTCCAAACCCTAGTTTTGAACTCGTTTACATTAAAAATTCATCCGGATGCTCCTGTGCACTCATTGTCCCTCCACCCTTCTCACAGCTCAACCTGCAGTCCTCCCTGCTGAAGAAAAGGACTTTGCCAAAGCTTCCCCAGCTTTCCTCGGGATAGTGCCTAACAACAGACTTAAATTTTAATGGCTTCAGAGAATTCTCAATCAACTGGAAAAGCAGAAGGATAGCAGCAGAAGACCATGATTGTCTTGTCTCTAGCATTGATGAGCCTCAATTAAATGAAATGGGAATAGGCTAAGGAGCCTAAAACACCACATGGGTATAATGAACTGTTTAACATGTTTGTGAGCCCTGTGGAATCACCACTGTGCTGCTAAAATATCTTTTTTTCCTGTTTTCTCATTTAATAAGAGTAGATTTATTTAACAAGATCATCTTCTTTTTCTAAGCAATTAATATATCTTTGGATGAAGAAAGGGGAGGGTTATGCTGAGGTAACTGATTTGTCCTGTTACTATAATGCATTATCAAAATCATTTGAGTTTAACAAGCTTTAGCACACTGTCAGAAGCTGTTAGCAGTGTAAAACCCTGCAGCCATAAAGAAGCTTCATGTGTTGATAGTCCTGCCATGAAGAAAAAGCAGAGGGCTAGGGGAACAATGCACTGCATAGACATACTGCGGGCCCCTGTGGGGATGTTTGCAGTGGGCCTGTGATTGGGATTTGTGTGCAATTAGGAGCTGTGCAGTCTGAGAGACCACGTGGTTGAAGAGCATTTCTTGGCAGTCCTCAAACAGGATATAAGACATTTTATGGATTTAGGTAGGAGCTAAAAGACAAAAATATCTCTGGAGGATGCATTATGGAGCTGGGGTACTTCAGCTGCTAAGTGAAGTGTCATCTAAAGAAGTACTTCTCAATGCGCTATTTAGAAAGTACTTAAAGTCAATGACTTTGGTGGGGCTCTAAGGAAACCATTTTTGACAAGTAGGTAGGAAAACTACTTCACTAGAACAGATTGCATGACCCCATGACTCATTTGAATTGTGGAAAGGAAGGTTGACTGGGAGAACAAAGAAAGATTGGCAGAATAACAAAATAAATACAAATTGATGTGTGAGCAGGCAGGACACAGTGCTGTCCTGTGGGGGTGTACATACTGATGGTCTTAATGTGCTGCTTACAATTGTGAAAAAGGTACTAGCTTAAAAAATGGCAGGAGAGAAGCAGGGGATTTCAAAAGCTCTTGGCAAAGAGCTACTGACTCAGTGGGAACAGAATAACTTCAAGCCCATCTGAAAGCCAGCAGTGAATGCTCCTTTATCTTTGGTATTATTAACAGCTGTGTCATGCACTTTTGAGTGAAGTTAGCCTCTAATAGCCTTTTATATAAGACACAGAAAATTACGGCTATGGAAGGAAACAAACCAAGCACCAAACTAGAATACACAGTTAATATGTTTAGATATTTTGGCCTGATTATCTAATCTATTTTTAAGCTGATATTCTTGTTAGGGGAAATTTCTATTTAGTTAATCTCTCTAAGTCAGTAAAGAAACAAAAAGAAAGCAAGAACAGTATTCTTGCCATGAGTTGGTGAGTTGGTGATCTGCATTGTATATGCTCTGATGTCCTGGACCACAACAGAAGATGACAAGGCCTATGGAAACAGAGCATGCACTGGTTCCTTGTGAAAGTATCTTTACACAATGCACAGAGGGAGAAAAGAAAACAGCTTGTGATCCTTATAGGCAAACATAGCCATTTAATAGCTTTCAGCCTTGACATTCCTCTACAAAGAAGAGCAAGGAAAGAGATAAGGACAGAAAAAAATGAATTAATGCTTAAACTTCACATAGTTTTTTTCCACATAGAGGATTTTCCTGGGGACAATGGGACATATTCAACCATTCTGCCTCAGTGTATATCTGCACCCTCTTTTCTTACCTCCTCCCATTAACTTTTGACATTATTGGCCAATGTCAATCCAATCCAAGAGGGAGGGAAGCTTTAAATATACTGTTTCCTTTAAGACATGTGAAAAGATGTGGCTGGGCACAAAAGGGAAAGCCAGTTAATAATCTCTTATTTCCAACTCTTCTTCCAAAAGAAAAGGCTAGAATCCTGTCAGTTTATTGTCAAACAGAAAATCCTTCTGAAATGTACTGGAAACCAAGCTTCAGTGTTTCTGCTACTCAGATGAGTACTTTTATTTTTTAGTTAGTTACATTCTGGCCAAAGAAGCAAGCAGGTACCAAGGCACATTTTTAAAATCCACCTACAAGTGTGCAACTGAGTAAAAACTCATTAAGCTGAAGTCAGCAACAGTACGTGCATGCTCATCATTAAGAATAGGAATAACTGGGGATAACTGCTTTGAGAGAATGGACATGTTGGGTCAGGTTCTGTTTTAAAGAGATGCTTCCAGTCCAAGTTCTCTTTACCTTTTCTCAACGGTGGTAATCTTTTTCATCTCTGCAGGATGTAATGACTGGACAACATGAAAGGAAAAGGAAATCTCATTTTTTATTGATTTAAACCACAAGCTAAGAAGCACTTGGAGAAAAAACATATCCTTGGGCACAAGGAGTGCAGATTTACTCCATGAGTTGGTTTTTTTTTTAATAGCACGTTTTATTCCTTTTTGTACTTTCCCCCTTCTCTTTCATTTTAAAGCTTAAATCACATATTCCTATATTCTTCTTATTCTCCTATATTCTTCTTATTCTCCTCTGTTTCTAGGGTTCTGTTTTGTCTATCTCATTCTGTCTTCCCAATTTGCCTGATTAATTCTTCCACCTATATTTTGAGGATTCTGGAAAAAAACCCATTCTGTCCACATAAATACAGTATAAATGCCATGGTAAAGACTTGTGGTAAAGAGGTTTCAGGCTATTTCTTTAATATATAATTTGGTCTCATGCATGTATAATGGAGACAGAGAGACCATTCTTAATAACAGACTAGATTTGCGTGGGCAAAGAGCAACAATATTACATGAAGCTTTTTGAACAGGGTCCATCAACTGCTTGTAGAATGGAAAGCTGGTGTGAAGAACCATGCTCCTTTGCCTTTGAACTGAAGATATACAACATTCAAAAAAATCCTACTACAAGAGGAATGATTAGCAAAATCATTCAGGATCTGCTTCTCCAAATCTTAATTTCTGTAAGTTGGAAGTGCTTTGCCTTCCCTATCTTTTGGCACTGAGCTCAACCCACCATATTTGCTAAGCATCCACTAGTACTATTGATTTTGTAATGCTGTATTACTGAAAGTAATCAGCACTGGTTTTGAGTTCCTTCAATTTGATATCACGAGCAGCGGATGCAAATGTTATTACTTCAAATTAGAAGCTGAATCATTTCTTCATTGATCTCTTGCGCAGCTTAAATTGCACACATATGCCTTACATTACTTTTCTTCAACCTAGTCACTGTAAAAATTATTCTTTTTGTGAAATCTCTGAAATCATGAACACCTACAAGATTCAGATTAGATGTGTTAGTTTTTTTCTGAAATTTTTGGCACTTGTCAAAGATTTTGAAATAAGAGCAGTAACTAGCATGGGAAACAAATTATTTTTTGCTTCCTTGTCCAGATGACTGTTTTATATGACTGAGTCAGCATGAGTATTAATCTTTAGGCATGGACGTAGTTGCATTAACTTCAGCACTGAAAATTGTGTGCAGAATCAAACAGCCCCTGTTCAAGCAATATATATTAATGCAGAATTGGAGGAAAAAAACTATATAACCACCACCACCACTCCTCCAAACGATATAAAATGCCTGAATTTAAAATAAACCCTGGTGTCTTTGATGAATACCATTCACAGCTACTTGAGAACCAAGCATTCAATGCCCAGTAGTCAAGTAGATTAAGGATTTGGTGTCCACACTCAAATGTGATAGTCAGCAAACAAAATGAATAGGGGGAAGCACCGCAGGTGGCCACCCACGGCCAGACTTTAACTATGTCTGCCTTAGGAAATGGAGAAGTTCCTACTTCTGTTCATTTAGCTGCTTTGCCATGGATTCAGTTTCTTTTGATATTGGGATGATCCTCAAGGCAGCAGAAGTGGACCAAGGATGAAGGCATTCCCTCTCACTTTACAGAAGTAACGGTCTTCCGTACTGAAATATAGTACTTGAGAGAGTGGCAGAAAGACCTTTTCAACTCTTTATGTTGCTGGTTTGAGTCCTCCTGCTTTGGTGGAAAAATATAGTGATAAACATCTAAAAAGGTTTGGCAACTGGCAGTTCATTGTCAGATAGATGGGGACTACACTACAAAGTCACCCCTCCTTTTTCAGCTGCTGCTTCTAGCAATAATACCAATAATTTCTCATGCCTGTATAAGCTCTCACAAAACAGGATCATGACATATTGCTATAGCAGTAGGCTGCTGACTCTGTTAGGCTTGGCATGCGTATTAATAAGACTTTAAAGGTCTTAGGCCCATGGATATGCTGCCATTCACAGCGGAAAAAATGTCTAAATGAGTCAGTTATAACTGTTCTTGTGCTTTGACACGTTTAAATTGACTTCCTAAATACCTTGAAAACACTGTTCTGAATAGGAAGCGATAGAGCTTGGTAGTACTCAAGTATTACATGATGTTTTATTGCTCTGAGCATTTGCTTTGATTATCAAAGCACACGCTGGAAAACACCGACTGCTCAGGTCTGACGCCGTATGTGCTTTTCTTCCCTTTCAGGCTGCTCACAAAAAATTACTTCTGATTGCGCAATTTCACTGATTCTTTCTCTGGATTTCACTGGGAAACTCCTGATGAAATGGGTTTGGCTGATGCAGAGCGGGAAGTTTGACAACTACTTCTCATGTAGTTAGTACCGTTATACACTGTCGGGGAAACGTCAGCAGGCAACATGCTTTACAATTGGAAAAAACGTCTTTAAGGAACTAGTACAGTGCTGGTGGTATGGTATGGCCTCATTTGCTGCCCTACCCTGACTTTTCCTCAAAGTAGTCTGACCCATACCTTTTATATTTTTTACAAAACACACTCAAATTCTTTTAACAGTCCTAAAGAACTGATATTGTATTGTATTGTATTGTATTGTATTGTATTGTATTGTATAATAGGAACCTGCAGAAAAAAGCAGCAGTATATTACATGGGATAACCCGTTGAAATCCTGCTTACATTCAGGAAGAACATAATTGTTTTACAGGCATAAAAAGTATGTCACACTACTTTTAGATATGAATTGTTACTCATAGATAAACTACTCACCATGAGAAAGAGCTATTACTTAGCAGTTCACATAAGTTAATGTATGATCCTATTATCTGAGGAACATTACTTAAAACATTCACCTAATAATTAACAATTGGTACTCTGATCACTTTTGTGTTCAAATCTGGAAGGGCTTTTCCAGGCAGCAAATATTTCAGATCTGTGAAGAAGAATAAGAACACCATCTTAATTGAACTGCAAAACTAATACAAGTAAAATGTGCAATCAATATAAGTTACCTCTGTATTAATGCATGAATCTCAAGAAAATATGGAGGAATTGTAAGTCTTCATACATGACACAGCTAAATGGTTGTTACTACTGAGATTTTTCTAGCAGGACTTACATGATTGAAGTGTTGAAATTGTTAATGGAGACCTATTTACAAATTGGTAAAAAGAGGGCAGTATATTGTTGATTTTATCCAATTTATTGACAGGTTGGAGGTCGGGTTATTGAGTCTGGCAAATGACAGGGTAAAGCACTAGTAGAAAACCTTTTAAAAAAACCCAGTCAATTCAGATTTAAGAGATGGTGCATTGAACTGCTCATCTCTTCTCTAAGGCACAAAAAAAGGAGGTTGTTATCCAGGAGAAGTGCAGTTATGAGGACACTGAGGATACTGAGAATTTGAGCTGCCACCGCTACTAATATGGCTTTGGATTTTCTATAGTTCCCAGAAGTTCCACTTCATTTACCACCAAAGTAATACAAAAAAGTGACCAATGCTCTGTGACAGAGCATTCTGGTAATGCTTGTATAAATTTAATCACTAAATTAGTAGTAAGTGCTTGCAAATGATTAATGACCTGTGCAAATTGGACACATACCCATCTATTAATTTATGTGCTCAAATCTATGGAATTGCCAATGTTGCCTAGAAGAAATTATTATTGCAGGAGACATTTCTACAAAAGTGTAAATAAAACACAGTTATGTTATGATACTCTATAACTGAAAAGAAAAACAAAAGAAGCTCAAAATTCCTTATTTTGGAAAAAATTGGCCACTTCCATAAAATGCACCTTATTAAAGCAACAAATGTTTGAAGCATGTGTGCAGTTCAAAATCTAATCAAGAAAATATTTCAGGATAAGTTTAACTTTTTGTTGTTCTGTATGTTAAGATTTTCTTACTTTTTCTACTGATTTTATTTTTCATTTGATCATTCTTTTTAGCCATATTTTTTTTTAAAGAGGCAACTTCAAAAAAAGTTGAAAAGTTTTTGTGATAAGGGTAGGAGAGATAATCTTACTCATAAAACAGCTAGGCAACAGAGGGAGGCAGTCATGCAAGCTGTAGTGCCCTCTGGGAACACGGCTCAGGGGTGATGTGAGCTATGGGGCAGGTAAATTACAGCTTCTGCATGGATCAAACATTCAATTTCCAGTTTCTGGAGAAATGGGGCAGAGAAAAAAAAGCACTTAGTTCTGGGGAAAACTTACAGCTCTTTATTTTACAGATTCATTAGAAATACTAATGAGAAAAAAAAAAACAACAAACTTCTTCATATGCATACCTCTAGGAAATGCCATATTAGATTCAATGTATGACATAAATTTTAGTAGGTACCAAATATGCAGCTAGTCTCCTAGAAAATGTATTTAGCTTCACAAAGGGATCATTACTAACTACGACTTGGAAAGATACTAATTTCCAGACCCTGGGAAGAACAAGAAAAATAATACGAGAATGCTGAATGGTCATGTACAACAAATGCTCAGAGCAATAAATCTTTATGTAATACATGAGTACTACCATATACTTGTTCTCTTCTTAGAGAACATTAATGAGTGTATACAAGGCACCACCTAAAAGTAGGTGAAATGAGGCTTGAAGTCCCATGGGCCTCACTGGGTTCAGGTAGGATGAGGAGGAAGATAAACATCAGTGAATTCGATCAGGCTGTGTCCTGAGGGGTGACAGAGATGGGGGTCCTGCATCCCAAGCCCTCCTTTGCTCAGCCTTCAATAATAACCTATCATAACAAAACCAAGCTGATGAGTCATGACTCTGTTGTAGACATTTTGCCCTGCTTAGCCACAACGCAGCAAATCCCAACCGATGGCAATTTATAGCAAATATGCTCTTAGCTCGCATAAGAACAACAGAAACAAATGAGTGGCTTGGACATGTGCCCAACTCTGTATAGTGCACACATTAGGGCAGAGGTTACCTACTTAGTCATCTCTTCACGCTTCAACCTTGGCTGTTGAATTTGCACATGCAAATATTATGGCTGATCTGAAAATCTCCCAAAGCTTTTTTTGAGTGTTTTATAAATCAGATCACTGGGATAACACTCCGTAACAAATTTAATTCAAAGTACGTTTTCTTCAAAAGTCACAAGACAGGTCGCCTTCTTCCTTCACACTTCAAAAATAATTGTTGTCATTTGATGGGAGATGTAATGGGACAAAACCACATTGTGATAAAGAAACTAGTACAGACTAAGAAATTCTGTGGCTACCACTTAGGGAGGATCAGGTCTGTGTCTGATTCATTATCATTACTTACTTAGGAAAGAAGAAACTCAGCCCACTTTAAATGGTCCATGTTATGTTACATAGCACATAAGACAATACATACTTTGTAAATTGCAAATGACACAGACAAAGAAACAAAGCAAAGGGAATTTGTAAGAGAAGAAACCCAGTGGCAGTAGGGGTCTCACTCCAAAGCAGGGAGAGGGGAACACTGAACCACTACAAGGCCTTGATGTAACTTCGCTTATATTATGTAACAAACATAACAAATAGATTTACACTGTTTGTAGCGAAAGACTAATATACTAATGTACCATTGGCCCAGACTAAGTGTAAAGCCTTAGTATATTTATAAGACCCTAATGAAATCGCTGATGTGCACTGTCATAGAGATTTAGCGTTCTGTTAATTTAACGTTATTTGTAGAACATAGGACAAGAAGTGCAATAATGTCATGGTTAAGACGCCTAGACCAATGAGGAAAGCAGCGTTCACCTCTCAGCTGGTTTCAGGGAACAAACTGCCCTGGGAAAGAGCTGCAGGACAAAGACACAGTAATAGGATGGGTGCTGTGGCTGGTCACTCTTGGATCAGCTCAGCAAGTGACTCAGGAATGATGAATCTGTCCATAAAATGGAGGAAATTAAACTCCATAGGTCACGGTGTCCTAAACAGCTAAATGGACAACCCAAGGATGACAAGGGTGGGATCAGCAGAAAAGGGCCAGCATTGATGACACTGGGTCATGAGCGTCAGCTGCTATGGTGGCCATCCTCTTTTCCAGATCACCATGACCATGTGTGACACCCTGAGGCCCCATGCCATCAATGTGGATGATGACACAGGGACAAAAGACAGACCTTGTAGTGCCTGGAGGATCCAGGGATTTGGGAGAAGCTATCATAACCGTAGCAGTGTACTACTAACTCTTCCATGATTGCATGCTGCTAAGCTTGTTGTAGCTATCCACTGCCATCCTCATAGTTATCTCATAGGTATCTTACAGTTGAATACTGGTAAACCATAATTGTAACCACTATTGTTATGCTTACATTATTATATTTATATACTACAGTTGTATAAACTATCACACTGCATACGCTATTGAACATCATTTTATAGACCCAACATAGTCACAGTCCCTTTTCATGCTGTGTAATACCTCTGTATGCTGTTTCTTTCCTGTGAACAGAGCTTCTCTTGCTACCCCTACAACATAGTTAATTTCCAGGACAAGCTGTGTAAAAATTTCTGCCTATGCCTTCTCCACCCACCCCTACAGGCACCTGTAAATCATATCCTCTTTACTGTGTCAGCATTCACAGTGACATTTCAAGACGTCAGAGTGGGCAGATGGTTTGTAAACAAGGTCTGCCTTTCCAAAATGCCCCAGGTGTTTTAAAAAGGGAGATATAAACCCATCAAACTAGAAAAAAAATTTTATGAAGTGAAAAGACTAATAGAAGAAGGTGTGCTGTGAATACCAGGAATGGACCTAGTGTTTTGTTTCATGGCATGTTAAATTTACGGATTAATTCTAAGTAACTAGAGAAACCTGTTTTGATGGAGGAGTTGCAAATACTGACATGAACACGATGCTCAAATGCCTCTTCTCTGGACAGGTGTGTTATTTGCTCTAATCTATGAAGAGAGTCTCTTGTTGCATAAAGGTAACTTAAAAATTTGCAATAATATGGAAAATTTTATCTGTGTGAGGTAGAAATTGTAACAGTCCCATCGTCTTGACTAAATGACAACGCAACCATTTTCTGGCATAGCTATCTGTGGGCTAATGCATTGGTCTTGTAGCTTAGCTCACTGAGTAGCAGACTGAGACTTTTTCATGCCAAAGTACAGTTATGACTCCAGCAACAACGTTGTTTTTGATGAGTTTTCGACTTACCTGAGAGACATTAAAACCCAAAGACATTTGGATAAAACCATTTCCATTCCAGTACTGACACAGATCAGAAGGAAAGGGATGAGTAAAGCTAATCACAGGCTCTTTCATAGGATAATGCCAACATTTGAATTTTTCCACAAACAAATCTCTTGAGACTTGGCATAAAACTTTGGCTCCATTTTCAACACGGTAATGGAGTAGTGAGGTACTGAAAATATAAGTAACCCCTCATTCTCTGCTTTTTGTACAGAAGAGACAATTTGACTTCTTGGAATGCTGTCCTCTCCTCTTAAATGATAAAAGAAGGGAGCAAAATTTACTGCCAATTTTGAGTGCTTGAGAAAAGTCTATCTCATGGCAAACATGGAAAACCCTTGACTTAGAAAGTGTTCCTTTGCACTTCTCCTGGATATATAAGATGTCCTATTAATAGTTAAGTAGTCTCATCAGTTCCTTAGAGAACACTCAATTAGGCTTCATTTAGGATTCCCTGCATGCTTATGGCTTTTACTCTTCTTGTAAACAATAAAAAAAACCAAGATTAAAATAATAATGCACTAAATGCTGCAATTGTAGAAATTCCCACCTGAAGAATTCTCACCCAGAGACAAAGGAAGCCAAAAACAAATACCAAGGAATCTGGAAAATACAAAACAGAAGAACAGTCTGCCTACAGAAGAAAAAAAAAAGGAGGAAAAAAAAGGAAAGAGAGAGAGAAAGATTATGAGCCATATGGAGATGGATATTATGTCTATTCCTGCCAGACAGATTAAAAAAGTGAATCAAACCACAAACATTTAGGTATAATTACTGTTTCATCTTGCAAATATGTTTGCATGTTCAGAACTCATTTAGTCTTTACCATGAACCCCAGCACCCTTAAGAAAAGTCCCGGCTCCTCACCTGTATCCAGGCTGTGTCTACAGTGAGGGAAAGGAGGTTTGGCATTACAATAAGCCGTGACAAAACAGAGGGTGGCTTCACCTCTCTGTGTCCATCTTTCCAAGGGATGTCCCAATCGTCCAGCCAAGCACTGCCAGGGCACAGCAACACCATGGCTGTATCTGCTTCCTCCCAGCAAACCATCAACTTCATGGGAGCTTGGCACTGCCAGAGTAGCAAAAATGTCTAAGGCATACCATAAAGAGAAGACAAAGTATTTAAAAGCAGCAGTAAGGACCTTTTGATTTGTAAAAAGTTTTTTTTCAAATTGAAAAGGCTGAGGGTCTATGAATTCATGAT
The DNA here is from genome assembly GCA_013400035.1 of Rynchops niger. Taxonomy (NCBI): domain Eukaryota; kingdom Metazoa; phylum Chordata; class Aves; order Charadriiformes; family Laridae; genus Rynchops; species Rynchops niger. Next base: position 301,998 of record VXBH01002515.1, on the reverse strand, counting down.
ATTGAGTTTCTCTCTTGAATATTGAAAGCATTAGACAGTCTCCTCTGACTTTACAGAACATACATCACATAAAACCCAACACATGACTGCACATTTACCAAGTGTCTTTTTCCATGTATGTGTAAATTTCTGTGATCTTTATTTATGTAGCAGTTCACCACCATTGCATATCATAAATTAAAAGCATCAGTAACTGTATTTATTGTCTGGATTAGATTTAGTAACTGGAATCAACTTAAATTCTATATCCTGCTTATCCTGGAAATATAAATATTTCCAGTTCAGACAAAGTGTCAGAGCTACTTTGGAGTGAATGATGCTAACAGCATGGTGGCTACAGAGAAGCACAGTAGGTGACAGAAGCAGAGGACAAAATATACACCTTCGCCTTTTAGGAAGTTTTCTCCATAGTCCTCCTAAGAGTACCGCATAGCCACGTGTACACACATCAGCATATATTTTGGTCAATGTATACAGACCACAACAGTCATGGGGAGTGGGTACGGTATCTTTGTACACATGGGTTCAAAAGTCATGTTGTGATCAGTTGGTTTGGAGTATTATACGTGGCACATCCACAGCTATTTTCTTCCTCAAAACCACACATTCCCCAGTAGCCATGTCTCTCAGCCGTTGGCATAGCCTAGGGCATGAGCCAGGAATTGAAGTGTGTTTCTTTCCTTTTCTTGTGCTCCAGGACTGAATCTTCTTGACAGTAGCTCAATGGAGAGAAGGGGCTAGAAACACTTCTGGGAGCTGTACATACTACAGGAGTGCAGCTCTTTCTGCCGTTTGCTGTCTACTGATGTCCATCAATGTCCTCTGGTTTCTTCATCCCGTGCCATATTCCCTCCCCGCCTTGCTGCCTGAGAGTATTTACTGGCTGTCTTGGGAGGAAGTCCTCCCTCTGGGGAGAAGGAAGATGAGTATTAGATTTTCTGTGCTGAAGAACCATTACAGCACTTCACCTTCACAACAAGTTCACGCATGTATTCAGATTGCTTCTGCCTCTGTTTGCTTACTGGGCTCTGTCATCAACAGACGTATGTCCATAGTGCGTAATGCTCCTGCGTGTCTGCTGGAAACAGGCACAAAGTGCAGTTTGGTGAGTGGGCAAAAGGGCATGGCTTTGAGGAAGGAGACTGGAGGTAGTCCTGACCTCTTAAATGTGTGTGAATTTGATCCATGAGGGTGTTTAAAATAAAAAAGGTGGTATTTGTTCTTCCATGGCTTTGTGTCTGGGGCAGGGTGCTGAATCATCCAAAGGGAGGGTGGAGGGGAGAGCAGGAGCCAGAGGCAAACACCATCTCCTGTGTGGTGGGCACTCACCTGGAGATGAGTGGTGGACAGTGTGGAGCTTGGCTCAGCCCTCTGAGGCAGTCACTCCTGTGTGTCTGATGTAAATAATTTAGCTGCATTGGATCTTCCAAAGCCACAAGTGTCCGTGATGTCAGCACAGCTGCTGTGTACAGCAAAAGCGTGAGGCACTAATGGGCTGAAAAATTCCTCTTTTCAAGCCTGTATTTATAAGCCATCTGGACGTGTGTCTGACTGTAAAATGTATTTGGAACAGAAATTTGTTTGTATGTTTTACTAGGTGCCTCTGAGAGTGTGATTTCAGTAGCATGATAATTGCAGATAAGTAAAGATGATGACAGGGATTGAGTCTGGGACAGAGATGTGGATCTGTTTAAAGAGGGACTTCTTGGCAGTACATGAAGGGATGGAGAGGGAGAGGGGAAAAGATGGGAAGTCTTATGACTGTAACAAAACTGTTACGCTTCTTCCAGAAGCCCTTGAACACCATACAGGATAGGCTATTCATTTCTCCTGATGGCTAATAGAAGACCCCGTGTCTTCTATTAGTGGGTCACTGCCCCACTCATATCAGCCCTGAAGCAGAGCCCAAGCCCCCTGGGGATCCTCGCCAAAGCAGCAATTGCCCTATGAGTGGCACAGCTAGTCAAGGCTAGTTTTGCATGATGCTGCTACGTCCCCTTTGCCCCCTCCCCTCACACCCCATCCTCTCCCAGGAGGGGAGACTCCTGACTCTGATGGGACCCCCCACTCCATCCATGTGCACAGCCAGGAAGCCCTTCCTTCGTGCTTTTTCTTGAACACCTGCAAGTGAAGGAATCTGCAATCCCCTCTCTCCAGGGTCACTGTCAGCCTCCCTCTGCTGCCTCTGTGAAACACATCCCTGAACCTTGTCGCATTGACTCAGATTTGGTCAATGGATTATTAAGCAACGGGCAAAGAGAGGAATTAATACAGTTATTATTAAGCAAAGTAGCTCCAGCGCTATTTCCTGAGGGAACCCAGGCTACATGTAGAGAAGCAGTGCCTCCATGCATAGCTAAAACACGTGAGGCTGGGGAGGGAAAGAGGTCAGAGGGCTGCGGTGTACTTGAGAGCCTGCCCAGTGTTGCACATCCATGGCCTCCTGTCAACAAGAGCGGGGTGCAATTCTCTGTCCACATTACTGCTTTGACCATGTCTCATGTTAAGCAGTTTTGCTTCCAGTAGCATTCCAGATTAATCTTTCCCTTGTTAAAAAACCACTGAGCACATTACACTTGTCATCACTGGGTTCCTGGATTGGGTTGCTTCACACGCATGTCCTCAAGCAAGTAAAAAGATGCTGCGTCTGATTAGGGCCACTTGAGCTGACAGCAGGCTCTAGAGTTTCTATATATTTTTTAATGTTATAAGAGATTTTCCTATTTAACCCTCAAGGTTACACAAAGACAAGGCTGCATGAGGGAGACGAGGGAGCCACAGGCTACTCCAGGTCAGTTTCATTCTCAAAAATGAGGTCTTGTCCTGTCTCTCTCTCATCTCTTTTTGTATGGCTGGCTGTTGGCTCAAGTTCAACAAGATTTTGAGCCACCCCTCTGTCTTGGTAGGCTTTCCTCACTTTCCTTCCTTCACACTTACCTATCACACAGGTTTTCAGTCAGTAATATTGAATTGAGTCTCAGTGCCTGCTCTTTTAAGTCTCGGGCATGCATGCTGTGCCATGTTTTCTGTTTCTCAAAGACATGGCTACTCCAAATGACATACTTCAGTTCTTCCGCTCTCCAAATCCCACACCTTCATCACAACATTACTGTCCCTGTCTTTGGCAAGCAGGGGCTTAGATCAACCCTTTCCGTTCCTTTTCCCTGCTGCAAAAGATCACTTTTTTAGCAACTTAGACAACCTCACTCTTTGTCCCATGACACTGCTTCCCTCCTCTTCTTTCTCACCAAATACAGGTGACTTCTTGTCACTGTAAAGGTTCTTCATGTTCCAGTCTCTACTTTTTCCCTCTCTTTTTATATCTACAAAGTGATTGATACTGCAGAGTAGTTCACAGTGCTAGAGTTTCCTCCACTCCATTTCAGGTGAACACCTTCAGACTTTCTCTCTCATTGCCCTTTGCACTCTGGCGAGATCAGCAAACCACATCCATGAGATGTACTATCACCTGTCTCACATGAATAACACGATAGCTGCTTCTGTGTAATTGCCTTGCTATGCTTTATCAGCTCTTAAACAGGCTGTTATTTCATTCTATGTTTGCACAGAGTGCAGCACAACTAACCTTGCGTAGCTCCCTGGCAATACAAACACAACTCCGAACAGAAGGAACTCAGATCTCCCGAAGTTTTAGCCACTGATGCTCACAACCACTGGTGCTTAAACATTTACTGCAAGAAAAACAAACCCAAGCATTTTCACTTCTGGGTATGAATTACTATGTTATGAATTCAGGTCTGCGCCGAGATGACACATTACTCACACCATTAACCTTAAGTCCTAAGGCACTTTTTGCAAGCTTAAAGCTGAGCGTGTTTTTTAAAGGTTTCAGGAATGTGCCTGTAATCTTTAAAATTGCCACTGTACTTTAGTTTTCATGAAACTTGTTCACATGGAACAAATTCACGTTTCCTAGACTTAGTTCCAACAATAGATGATCTATTTTAAAATATAGCTACAAAGTTTTTGTTTAAAGGGGACTTTGGGACCAGTGCAAATTGAACCAAGAAAGTATGTAAAAAGCAAGCAAGTTACTTTTACCAACAAGAGGAAAAAAAAAACTTTTTTTTCTTCTGGCTGAGCTTTTTCATACATTTGTTTTAATAAAAACCTCTATGTGCACGTGTTGTCTCTTCGCTGTGAAAAAAAGGCATGAGAGTTCTGTGTGATACAACGCAGGAGAGAGCTGTGAGTAAAAGGACTGAATCTGTCCTACATGAATTTAGGCAAGTAATTTTACTTTTCTAGGTCTCAGCCTCTCCCACCAGAAAATGTCAATGCTTGCAAGACACTATGTTCTGCAGACGATGAACTGCTGCAGGAGCACCAGTTAGTATTACTGTTGGTAAGTTTCTGACAAGTTAGAACCTCTAGGAAGGCAGAGAAAAATTGTGAATGTACCGTTACATCCATAACAAGGCTATGACTTCATTGCACAGTCACGTGGGAGGAAAGACTATCAGGTAGCTGGCAAAGGGGTAAAGAAAATAAGAAAAAACAAGGCATGTGAACTTTTGTACATGCTGCTGTTGAAGCACTCAGGAACAAACTCCAAACAGCCTTTCAGATGTTTCAAAAGCATTATGTCAGCCTTTCCATCTCCCCCCACGCAATGCCTCACACTTCTATGTGGTCTCTGTCCTCCTCCATAATGCATCAGAAATATCTAATCACCATTGTTATCATCTTTTGTCATGACATTAGATCAGTTCAATCAGATGCAGACAGTGAGGTCAGCATAAAGCCTTCAAATCATGACAGAAGCAGTTTGCTATGCATAAAGGAGTTGGTTATTATATCACATGTCTAAATTTATAGGTTCGGTTCATCTTTAGCTAAATATCTAGTTATTTAACAGCTGTTATGAGTCAGCCAGAGAGAGGATTAGTCAAAAAAATGTAGTGGTAAGAAATGCTTTAATCTTGAGCTACAATAGAAGAGCAAGCCTGGTCAGGTCATGTCTAATAAAGGTGTAGTACTGAGTATGTAGGACTTAGGAGTTATCACTGTTCATACAAAACAGGAGATGGTTTGATATAGTTAATCCTGCCATCTTCATATTAACCCTACGAATTTCAGAAATAGTTGGCAGAGATTTTTTTCAGGGCATGGTATCATGCTTAAACATTTTCAGATAAGAAGTTTGCAAATGGGTAATAAAGTGCTTTTTCTTATGCAGAGCTTTGGATACTCATAATTCTGTCATGATTCAAGGTTCTTGGGGTTTTCCACGACAGTGATATTTTAATGACATTTTGCCAGCATATCTTCATGTCACCTCCCTTGTAAGCTTAATGGAGACATTGAGGCATGAAGTCAGTGTTGCAGCTTTTGTCCGTGTCATTTACAACTAGTGAAGAAGCATAAAGAGAATGCAAAGCTGTAAAGTTCTCAGAATGGCTATTGAAAATATCCAGTTTCGTGGTGTCCTGGTTTGAGCAACATAGGACTATTTTCTCTTCTAATGCTTGGGAAAACTGTGCTTTTAGAAGACTGGTGTCTGAATTTGTGAAAATATTAACTTCATATTCAGCTATGGTATGCGGCTTTCAAGGTCTCGGTGTTTTCGAGCCTTGCCAGGTGCAGGGATGATTAGGAATGAGACCCAGGCACTTGACCCAAGTTGGCCAACAGGATTATTTCATACCATGAATGGCACATTCAATATAAATTAGAAAGTTTGCTGAGGAGCTCTCTGTCTTGCATGATGTCTGTGATCTTGAGAACTTCTTGCCCTGGGTTCGGACCCCTGAGCCCTTCTCTTCCTCCCAAAGCCGCAGCGCTCGCAGTGCCCCACATTTGCTGTCTACTGCTGGGGACGTACAACTTTCTGCTGATAGAATGGGCTGAGCATAATCCCTGTGTATTTTGTATTGATATTGGGATCAATATTGGTTATTTAGTGTTATTAGTGTTAGTTATCTAGTCTTATTCTATTAAATCTCTTTATATTTCAACCCTTGCGTTTCCTTGTTTTTTCCTGATTCCCCTTCCCCGGTGGGGAGGGTTCATCAGGTGATAGGATAATTGTCTAAAGGACAATAAATTGTTGTGGGTTTCTCAAACTGTAACACATGGGTTTCCAGCCTAAAGTCTCCCCACGATGCTTAATTCAGCTTGGTAAACACAGGCACATACCACCAGGAGAAGGGGTATGGAGATGAGGCATATCCAGGCACTGCTAACCCGTTACTCCTGAGCTTCAGGTGGTCACTGATGCCACTGAGACATGTTAAAACAGCCTCATAAGAGCAGCCCCAATACCACACAGAAACACGGGTATGAGAATGCTGACTTTAACTTCTCTCCAGACTAGAGAAATAAGGTTAAGAACCCTGACCTGACATAGTTGTGATGGTTAGGTGCTAAATGACTCTGAGCACAGTGTGAAAATCAACACAGCATGTGAACAGCTGCAAGGCTGAAGGTCTGTTGGCCTCAAACCCCTGCAGCCCATAGCAGTATTGTCTCTAAAAAAAGTTTTCTGAAAACTGGAATATCTGCAGACACCACCACTCCCCCAAAAAGAAACCCTGAAATCCCACTGCTGGGGAAAGGTTAACTCACTGAACTCCCCATGGAAAAGGTGGGGTCTTAAGCTTTTCAAGCATTTACACTTACTTCGTTTGTTTGTTTTTTTTAATTTAGATTACATAATGCCCATAAAAAAAGAAGGCAACATTTCTTCAGGAGTATTTATAAAACTGAAGACTGCTTAGCCAATGTTCAGGGACTCATCAAGGAGCAGGCTACCAACTGGAAACTAAATAAATACAACTGAATTGCTAGTCACATTTCTAAGGATATGTTAAACTCAAACTATGGCTACCTAGGCAATTTCTGAAAACCCAGAGTGCACAAGGAGTCAATCACAAATCAGACAAAAGAACTATGAAAACAAATCACTGAAGTAAAGAGAAAGTTTCTGGGAAAGTACAGAAAATGTATAGTCTCTGTGACACTTGTTCTTAGCCTTTCCATTTGCTTAACTGGGAAACAGGATGGTAGGACCCAGCAGACAGCACACTGGCTTGCATTTGGACAATTAAAAAAATTTCTGTAATGAAAATTCAATTTTAGTTCAAATGTGAGCCCTATTATTTTTTTTTTCTCTTTTCCTTAATACCCCAGTGGTGTCACAAAAGATACAACACATCAGATCTGTCAGAATCATTTATTTTCTTTAATTATAATAATGCTAGAAACCTGCAAAAAATTTCAAATAGAAAACAGTGAATTAAATCCAGGGAACTTACTTACACTGTTTATGCAAGAAATCCAGGTCTGTTCTTAAGTGAAATAGAAAGCCTGAGGGAAACCCCTTAGAAACTGCTCTAAAAATAGGATTACATTTTTTTTACAAGAATGTATGTTTCCAGTTTGTAAATTTCCTTATTATTAAGAATTATGTGCTACACTCAGCCTGATTTGCAGCCTTGAATACTTTAGAAAGAGTTTTGGTATTTATTCTTATCATGCGGTCATAACCACATGGAAACCAGTATACTTCCTGGAAATTCAGGACAGTGCTGGAAGCTGTTTTAAAATCTAACATTTTCCAAAGGAAAATTCCATATTTGTAAATGAAAAAATATTTAATGTATTCAGCATTTTTTAACCTATCAAGTTATCATCTAACCTTTTGATGATGGATCTTCTCAAAAATAGAACTCTCTTCACATGGGCACACAATATGAAATTGTATTTCATTCTTGACATGGCTGTAGAAATTATCTACATCAAGAAGGAACAAGGAAATATCAATGCTGAGTTTTCACTAATTTTTAAGGCATTCATTTTCCACCTAAAAGCAAGGAGGGAAGGAGAACAAAACAAAGAAAAAATTAGTTGTGCAAAATTACAGAAATACATCCTTCAAGTGGAATATGTGCTTCTGTCCTTTGATGAACAGGGACAGAAATAAGGGTGCGCTTAAGTGCTTTGCCATACTTTACCTGCAAGCCAGCTTGCTCCTGAGAGATGCTCTGAAATGCACGACTTCAAGCATGCCCAATTCAATATATTCCACATTCAAAGCCTTTCCTGTTTTTAGTCCATTTCTTTTTAAGACTGCAAAGAAAAAGATGTTATCAGCATCTTAACAGAAAACGTAGTTAAAAAAAAGTAACAAAAAGAATGTACCTCCTCAATTCTCATGGAAATTTCCATGATTTCTTAGAGAAGAGCACAACACTGAGCAATTATGTGCCTGAAACATTGATTTGGATCTCATGATTTAATTAGCAAATTACACCTTTGTAGAACTTTTCACAGAATGATAGGGGAAAAGAAAGTAGGTCTTTAATTAGTCATTCTAAATTATCTCCATATCGGAATTGTTATTTAATGAACACCTCTGATTAAGTTTGTTTCATTAAATTATGAGATCTGAATCATACTGGGAGACCTGTATAGACTTATGAATGTTAAGGGCGAAGGAAGTTAGTCCAATATGTGTCAGCTTGACCTCTAAATTATTAATCTTTTGGCTAATGTTGTTGTGAGCTGTTGATTTTTTTTTTTTTTCAATAATGACCATACCATCATATGGCTGAACTCCTGTTGTCTTTTTCTTTAGCCTGGCTTTATGAAACAGCAATTAATACATAGGATCCTAATTTGCAATCCCTTAGATGTAATGACAACCTTTAAGACTAAGCTTTGGTTTGAAATAGTGCTCAAAATATTTACTTTGTTTTGGACCACATGGTGTTTGTTTTTTTTTTTTTCTGATTGTATCTTTTTTGATTAAAGCTGCAAATTATAAAAAAACCCAGAAAATAAATTAAAATAATTTCACCATAAGAAACCTTACTGTGGTGACAATCACAATGAGGTAAAGATGGGTTTTGTCTTTCATTAGTAGAGTAGCTGTGGCAATCTAAACACCTTTATCTCAATGTAATTCTGATCACAATCATATTGCTTTATCTTTTCCATTAAGTGTTTAAACACTTTAAAAGTTCTTTAAAGATCAACATTAGGCAATTTATGTCCCAGGAATTAAATGTGAAATGTTACTGCACAGACAATTCAGGATCTATTGCATAGCACTGTAAGGCTAAAGATTAGAGTCGTAAATCTGAGGTGTTCACGATAAATACATGTCTTGAACACGAATTAAAAAAAGGCCCTTGATTCATTTCTGATATTTTTTTCGTTTGTTCATGCTGAGTAATAGCTAATAAACTGCTTTCAATTCAGGTACTTCCATAGTAATGCAGTGTACAAAATAAAGAAGGTTAAAGTAAAGAGTTCTTACTGACAAAGTTATTCAGAGGAATAAATAGGTTTTGGTTTTTTTTTTTTGTCATGGAAAGATTTAAAATTTAGCTCCCATATCATTCTCTTTCTGCAATAGACAATTCTTAGAAATACTAGAATTTACATCATTCTGTCATTAGAACGACTAGAATAACTAGAATTTACTAGAATTCCTAGAATTTACAGCATTATCACTAGAATATGCCCCAATGAGAGGACAAGGAACTCTTCATTTACAAAATAAAATGTCTACAGTATTTCAAGTTCATTTCAAGAAGCACAAGCTTGGAAAGAAAACATAAACAATAGGAAAAAATGTCCTGAATATTACTTCTTTAATTTAAAAATAAGTTTCCTACCCAAACAAAAATATATCCCTGAACACAAGCAAATCAGATGATTCTCCATTCATAACAATGCACTGAATGGAATTGTTCATAAGGTGAGTTTATTGTCAGTGTCGTCACTGTCAGCTACTGCCAGAACAATATCCCAAATTTTCTGTCAAGTTTGGTCCTGTATGGGTAATTAGAGTAGTGTTCTTCTAAATGCCTTTGAGTCACTCTCATGCAACATTTAATAAGGGCAGCTTTAAGGGTAGACAAAAAGTTACAGTGACAAAGAAACAACTTCTTAAACCCAAGTTATCAGAGCTTAATTAATCTAGTATTTTATAAAGAAATAGTACTTTATATATTATATAGTATATAGTATTTTATAGAGCAATTTTAATGGGCTTAAAGGTGAAAAGTGTCTCCTATTCACCCTTGAAAATAGGCTGGTTCTGGTCTAAATTATTTTCACAAAATGTCTCCTGACATGTTGTGTATTATATAAGCCATTTGGATTTGTTATTCAGCGTTCACAGGAGCTGCAGGTTTTCACCTCTTCCTGAATATTTTGGCTTAAAAAAAAAAAAAAAAAAAAGGACTATATGTCTAATTCTAGACAGAATTAATAACAAAATCAATAGGAAATTATTCAAGTTTAATATAAATTCTATTAAAGATTAATCCATACATAATAGAAAAACTGAAACAAAAAATTTCTTTGGGATTATATTGCCCCATGCAAATGGTTTACTAGAGTTCACTGCGTCCCCTGGTACACAGACTCCATAGTCTGCAGCAGTGAACTGCTACACCAAAAACTCAGCATTGGTTTTACCCCTCGATTAGGTGGCAAAGTAAGATGAATTAGCTGCCAGCACTTGCAGTACCTCAGCACCTCAGTGGCAGTGAAACCCCCCCACTTCCAGGCACAGCCCTGGTGTGCTGGAGGGGGCACCACACCAGCCTCTGCTGATCAGGCTCGCACAGCCCGCTGCAAGCTGGAGCAGCAAAAAAACCAGTTTCATTATCCTGGTTTACAGATAAGAAACCAAAGTTCCAGGAAAATAAGGAAAATTATAATAAGAGGGGTATTTGGCAGAGAGAGGATCTAAACTGGGATCATCCAAATTTGCTAGCACTGGGATACAACTGCCCACACCTGCCTTTTATTACTCAACAAAAGCAACTACCTTTTATGACAGCATACGATGGCCAACTGGACTGGACGGTAGGGCAGCCCCAGGTCCAAACACAATGCAATCAACATGCAGTCAAAGTTTTCCTTCTGCTAACTGGAAATTTAAAACTTCTGGGTAATGCTTCCCAAACTACTCAGCACAGAGTTATAATGGAAATTTCCCCCAGTTTTCACTAAGGAGTTATTATTGTGACCCCACATCGTGGAGCTAAATGACCCAAAAGCATGTTAACGCTGCTGTAGGACACATGAAAGTCATACAACAGCATTTTCCCTGAGTGGGTGTATTCAGCTCATTTAATAAAGATCGTGAGTGACTGCACCCCTTTTTTGGCTACAACACAACTCAAGGATAGAGAAGTTTAATAGCATATTAGTCATCTGCCCAGAGGTGAAGTATTTCATAATGAACTGAAAAGCCAGCAAATTGTGTATATGTGTGTGTTTTAATATTACTCTGTTCCTACTAATGAAATTTATGCAAAACACCACAAAAAATGATGAGTATACATCCATAATGTGACTGAAAGAAGTTGAAGGTTGCGTTAGGGTGAGGTGTTAAATTATTTATTACATGTCAAGTTTGGTTTTTTTCTTTTAATTGCTTTCTTGATATTTTGAAATTATCCCTGCCAGTTAGTATGAAGCATAAAGGTCAAGAAAAACGTCACACATTTCTGTTTCTGCTGTACCGTGTGCCTTGCCCAATGAAGAAGGCAAAGGCAGGGTTATATAAGGAATATCCCCAAAACATCTGTAGGCAGCAAAGTTTGATTTTTTTCATCTTCTAAAATACATCATGCAAGCTAGGGGTGGGTACATGTGAGGGGAAAGCAGGGAAGGACACGGTGATTCAGAGGACTGGCAGTGGAATAAAGAATTCATGGAAAATGAGTTTTGCTTGCAGGCGTAAGGATGAGAGATGGCATGGCTGAACTGCCTGCTCACCTTTTGAGCCCTGCCTGATAGACCCGTGGCCCTGCCATTTGCCCCATGTACCTCTTAGGTGTTAGGCTTGGCTGTGGGTGATGTGGGGACACCATGACCACCGCTGACCCTGCCCTTGGCTGTTCACCTTGCCCATGGACCACCAAGGTGACATTGCTGGAGAGCACCAGAAAGCGGTTTTTCCTACCATCTTGGACTTAGCATGGCTGTCTACACTTCTGTCTTGTTGACCTGATGCCAAGGAGAAATGAGAACATGCCTTTTACACCCGTCTGGGACTTGAAATCAGCTCAAGGTCCATCAAGCCAAGAGGGGCCAGCAGATCTGCAGTCCTGGTTCCTTCACCCGAGAGGAATTCCTCCCACCCTACCTAAGCATAGGTGCCACTGCTCCTCAAAAAACTCTGCAAGAACCATTCTTGAGAGCCCCACATGCCCGGTGAGTCCCTCATTCTTCCTGTGGAAACAGCTGCTCATTTTGGGTTTTGCTCGAGGCCTGAGGGACGAGAGATGGCTCCCTTCAGTTGGAATGCATCCCCCGCTGGAGGATTACTCACAGCGCCCAGGTGCCAGCCAGGAGCCGGATGGCAGAGTGCTGCCTCGCAGGTCTAGCGCTCCTCCTGCAAGTACAGATCTGCGAAAGCTGGCGTGTTCCCTGCTGCTGCAAACAGCAAGCCCCGAACCAGGTTGGCAAACATGCTGGAGACCAAAAATATCCACCACTTCACCTGGCCTTCAGCTGAAGGCACCTGAAGCATGGCCAGGCACAAGCTTACATGTCTCTTGTGGCCATCAGTTCCTTGTGACGAGGGAGAGAGAAAAAAGGGGAAAAGAAAAAAAATAATCTTCCATTTTTGGCTAAAAGTTTTTTAAAACTCATTGTGAGTGCCTTGGGCACTAGACACTAAATTGACGTCTTTAGATTTCATTTGTCTGGATTTCTATTGAATAGTTTTTAATAGGATTTTTACCAGTAGGTGTATCATTGCCTGAGAACTTAGAGACTAATGAACATTTTAAAACCTACAGGGATTATCAAGTTTTCCTCCAGCCATCTTCATGGCAAACTGTCCTTGTTGGCAGTGTGCAAATAAGAAGAGGGTAAGACTTAACCTGGAATAGCCTCTTGTCCATATTAGCGCACCACACTTTGTAATGAACAGCCGCAAATTATTTTAAGGAAATACGTATCCAAATGAATGTGTAAGTATGTACTGCATGCAGCTGTGCACGTGCTAACAGCAAGGATGTGCTTAAATGCTTTGCTGGACTGAGATATAATGGTACAAATTATCTCCCTACTACCAAATTTGAGATTCTTAAATCAGCCCGAGTCTTATGTTTGATGTCTTAAGCACAATACTATCATAATTTATTAAAATGGGTCATATACAAACAAAAAATACCCTTACTTGCAATCACCTCCACAGTATACCTATCTATTTTTCAGTTTTTCAGCATACGAATTTTGGGAGCACCAGGCTTGCTAAACACAAAAAACTTTTTTCAGTTGATTCTGAAATTTTTCAAAACCAGCTCTCCCCACCTTTATATGCTTTTAAGTCATGCTTAGCACTAATGATCATGTAAGGTTGAATGAAAACTTTTGGCTTTTTCCAGGTTTTGAGGTTTACACAAAACGTCTTTGCAAAGATCGTCTTGGTCCTGGAAATGTCTCATGCGTGAAATTTCAGAGTACTTGAAGTTTTGGTGTCCCTTGTGAGGGCAAAGCAAATTCAGTCATGAAGGAGAAGAGAAAACTCTTTGGCTTGTTGAAAATCACCTTTCTGAATGCATGCCTGGGCAGAGGTATGCTATAAATTGCTATTTCCAGAAACCAGTGGAAAAATATGTAACAGTATAAGAAGAAATTATTTCCTTTTCATGTTAGCATATTTATGGAATTCTAACCCACCTGTTGCTGTTTTAGAACAAGTATATACACTACATTTTACCTAACTGGAGGGAAGTTTGCTATTCTGATTTTTAATTATTGTTATGTAGAAACAGTCTCAAAGACAAATCTGTGCATCATCAAAGCATCATGCTACAAAGGGCCTGATCCTCTTATGTATTGACTAACATCAGAGGTAAATCTTACTGACTTCAAGTAGGACTGATATTAGCCTGTGCTTCTCTAACTGCTGCTAATAAGGCATTGCTTATAAATTATGCACTGCTACTTACATAAACCACTTTCATTTCACATTGTTGACTCTTTCTCAGATTTCTCTAGTTGAAGCCAACAGGGTTATTGGCTGGCAAAATACTAGATAAAGTAGAAGCCTCTAAATGTTTTTCTTCAGAAATTAAAGAGTTATTTTCCTCACATTCCCTAAAACAAAAGTGTGGTTCCTGGGGCTCACACTTTGCATGTCAAAACTCAGCTTTCTGTAATATTCCTCCTGATTTATGGTTTTAGGACTGATTCAAATAACACCCTTTTTCTTTTAAAGTAGACATACAAGCAAGTCGTTCACAATTTTTTCAATCTTGTCTTTTTTAATTTGTATCATGTCGATTTTGTTCTGTCCCTAAATAGGTCATAATCACAAGAAGTCAAAATGCCCTCTTTCCTTTTTTAAAAAACTATTTCAATGCCTGAGAAAAGTTGTAATCGTTGAGATAGAAGAACGAATCCATTGGCATAGGAGTCTTCAAGAGCTACATGAGATAGCAGTCACACATGATATAAATAATTCATTAAAGAAAGCATATTTTAATTTCCAGCTTCCACAGAATTTCACTAAAAAATGAAATAAGGTGATGATGTCACTGTGGGCTAAGTAAACACCATTGTGTGTACAGGTCACTTTATAGTCACGCACACAGAGCAATGAGAAAGTGTGAACAGGCTCCTCAAGAAAGGCCAAAGGTTTTGCAGGAAGTTTTGCATCTTACCCCACTAACAATTTATAAACAGGAGAGAAGAAAAAGACCTAAGCAAGTTGTGTAACCCAGATCAGAGGCAGTCCTAGAGATTACATACCATGATTTCTTTTATAAATGATCCCATAGCAACGTAAGCTGCTTCTGAAGTTTCTGTTAATATTTCTTAAAATTTAGGTTAAATTTAATGTCAGGTTTTTTAAGCATTAGTAAACTCTCATAAGTCATTCTTACTCACCCAAGCAACCTGTTTTTAGTGTAAAGGGGTGGTAGACTCATGCACTGCAATTGTACATCTTTTTATTTCTATTTTAAATAAAATGACTGGCTCGCTCACCATGCACCTACTTGTTAGGTGATAGGGAATATGCCTTAAAATTTTGTAAATTAGATAAGGAATATGAAGTTCAATCACAGTATTGCATCGTCTTATGGACAATTATTGGAGATCCATCAAAGCAAAAAATGCCCAGCAGACCACCTTTACTCCTACACAGGAACACTTTAATTACAGCAAAGGATGTAAAATAATAAATGCTGTACTTCCTATGATATCAGAAAACAATGAAATAAGGGAGACCTAGTGTGCAAACGAAAACACATGCTAAGTATGTCAGGAAAGAGGAGGATGCAATTACTTTTGCAAAGCCTTTAACCTCCCTTATAAGTGCATTCACACATCTACGTTGCTGCGTGTAAGTCTGAATAATGTATACAAAGAAGCAATAAATAATAATAAAAAAAAAAATCCAAGAAAAATACCATCTAAACAAAGTTCTTCCAGGATCCAGTGTCCTGAATTCAGGGTAAGAAGAGGAAAGAACAGTATCATCCACTTCAAATATATCAAATTTATAAGGACACTGGCATACGTGGAAGAAACAAAAGAGGATCAGCTGTGTCATTTCAGAGAAAACACAGCCAGCAAATTCACACCACAACCTGTTATTAGGCAAGCAACCCAGGCTCCATCCTACAGCTCTTTGGGGCACAGATTTTGGACCAGAGTTGAGAGTCTGGGAGCACAACGAGACTTCCAGAGACAGGCAGGAACAGTTTAATCTCAGATACCACTCCTCCAAACCCGACAGCCTGCGGTGGCTGTGAGACAAGATGAACCGTAACTTTACACAAACGGCTGCAGGCAACTTGTGTGAGCTGAGAACAGTCATTTCTGTACCAGGCACTGGCTAGAAGGGTCTGATGGATCCACAACCCGTCCCTGAAGAGCAGCCTACACCACTCGGCTTACACCGTGGTTCCCTTTGCCACTCCAAACTCTATCCATCTGTTTGAAGGTTTATATGCTGTGCTTTTCTTTGCAAAGTGCCTCTGAGCACTGTGTAAGACCAGAGACGCAATGGGGAGCAAAAGAAGTGAAATGAAACTTTCAAAGCTTCAGATACTACTAAATGGGAGGACTCCAAAATGGCAAAAAGTGGTTTTGCAGCCCACAAAGTCCCTAAGTCTGTCTCATTTCAAGGAAAAGACACTTGTTTTTCATAGTCATCAACATTTTATTGAGCTTTATAGGCCAGCCTTCACTTTTGCTGTTTTATGTGTGCTTGTACATAAATATATATGTTTGCGTGTGCATATTTCTGTGTTTGGTACATATAACAAAGCACAGATATGTGCTGACTCCCCCTCTCTCCCTATTCACACAAATGCGGATACAATTGCTTATAAAGAAGCCTCTCGCCATAAACCTATTTGCAGTGCCTTTATTTAATTTGTTATCTAGAAATAAGGTGGACATCCAATACCATGTATGGATCCTGGGAAACCTCTGCAGGGAACTCTGGCCTAAAATCAATTCAGTTCTCTCTAAAATGGCCAAACACAGACTGTAGTGATGAATACATTGAAATAAAGATAATGCCTATGAAATTTTTGTCAGTGTGGAACATGCCCTCAGCATTGAATTAGCATGCTGGTTTCTTACTTTTTAAATGCACTTGGGTTGAGCATACCCAGGGAATGCATGAGATTTTGCACGTAAGGGAAACCTTCAAGCCGCCTTCTGCTGCATTTATATCCGAGCGGCTGTGTTCATCAGCTAAAATCCTATGTAACATTAAGTAGGCGATTCTGGAGTACAAATTGTGGCTGCAGAAGTGGTTCTGTCCCAGCCTGACGGCATCTCCGTGCCATGTCTGAATTTTGCATAACGTCAATATGTAATTTATACATATGCACACGTACACATGCATGCGTGCGTAAACATGCCTAGGTAAAGGAGAGCGAACCTTCTCATCCTTGTGATTCCCTGCCTAAGAGGAAACTCAACCTAGGAGCAACGGTCAGCATACCAAACGATCAGCATCTGTTTTGGTGTCTTACATGAGTCTTAGATGATCACATATTTTTACTGCACTTCTGTCCACCACAACCAACAAGCAAAGTGAAAATCCTGACAGTTATTGTGACACTGCATATGTGCAAGACACAGTTTTCATGGGTACATCTGTCAGTTCACATCCTCACAATTTTCTGCTCCATGTAGACTGGATGCACAATGATGCCTGGTTTCAAAATAAGCTTTTTTAAGACCAGTGCCCGTTCTTTGAAAAGCAAAAGAGTTTTGCCTTTGACAATGTAACATGCTTCAAATTTATCTCTGACATTAAAAAGGACATGAAAAATGCAGCTATTTTTCTACCATGATGAGCAATTAATATAATCAAATGGACTGTTTCAAGTCATACCAAATAATGATTCTATTGCTCTTCGTTGCTCTGATTTCTTGCCTTTTGGTATTTAGGGAAAAACTTTAATCTCCTACAACATAGCTCACAAAAAAACAAATAAACATTCTCTTATAATTCCAAAATTAAGTTATGAATAGAACAAGTATGCAACTTTTGTCTACTCTGGCATATTTTATAAGCACTGTAAATGCAAATATTGCAGCTGTATTCAGCATTTGAACATGCTAATACTTACAGTTGGAATTTGTCTTATTTTTCTTATTATAATTTATCTTATTATAGTTTCCCTGAATTATGAATACAGCATCAGATTGGTAAGTGAGGAAATGGAAGAAGAGTATAGGCAACAGGCATCAGCAGTGAATTTATATCAAACCTAAGCAACTAAACTGTGATATTACTGCAATAGTTGACTTTTGTCTGCTTCATAGTCTTTTTGCTATTAACACTTGGATTATCCCTACTCTCTTGAAAGTTTCGAGTTCTGCAGGCTGAAATTCTCTGTCCAAACAGCATGTGCCTCCCAGGCAACAGAATAAAACTCTTTTCTCCAGCATGCCAAGTGCATGAGTAACCTTGGAGTTAAGGACAATCATTGCAACAGTAATGAGAATATCGTCGGTCTCTCTCCCTGCTCAATTTGTTCCACTCCTCGGGGCAACAGGAGTCTCAGCAGGCTGACCTAATCTATTTGTATGACAGAAGAGCTTTCATACAGTAAACATAGCTTTTGGGGTGAGTAAGGAGCGGCGTATGTTAAGTATTTTGGTACAAAATTTGTAAAAACACAGTCAGCGTAAATTCAGGATGCTGAAAGGACGTCCTCCAGGAATAAGTACCGTGAAATGAGGGTATAGGAAGACAATTTTTTGCAACATTTTTCTTTTCTGTCTCGTAACCAACACAGCCCAGCGGGTGCATCCAAATGCTGCATTTCAGTAACTCATGTAATCCCCCAAACTTTTCTCTTTTTTACAGAGTTCTTTAATGTGCAAATTGCATTTAGGAAGAGGACATGAAACACCAGGCAGTCCAGCAGTATAACCGAAGGGAATTGTATAGGGATTACAGTGGATGACAATCTGAAAATTAGCCAGCAGATCAAAGCTTTTGACAACAAACAAACCAACCAACCCACCAGCAACACAAATCAAAACAAACAAAAGTTCCCTCCAAATTGCAGTCAATGCTGGAACTAATGAAATGTGAAATCACATTTATTCTCTTCCAAACCAACAGTTGCAGCTACTCCCTCCTGAGTTTCACCTTCCCCAAAAAATACTTGCAGTACATATTGTCACGTTTTTCAAATCCCCTTCTTTATGGTCCCTTATCTGCCTCGCACTCCTAGGCAATGGGGAAGCCAGGTGTGAAGCGTGAGGACAGAGCGGACAGGACATACATGCCAACCATCCAACAGTCAGGTATCTCCAGGAGGGCTGCTGAGCTCTCTGTTGCCTGCCCAGCCATTGATTTTCACAAAACTCCTAAGAACTATGGATCCTCATGCATTCTTCTGTCAAATTTGGTTGAAATAGACAAATATATTAAGCATTTGTTCAAGAAAGCTGGCAGATATGGAGTGGGATAGGGAACAGCATAAGCTCCTTAGAAAGAATCAGGAAAAGGAACTTATCCTGGAATGCTATTCAGAGGAGTGGTATATAGCAGACTTGGGACCTAATTATTCTAACATTCATTACTGTTTAAGTGCTGTATCCTTTCTTGGATCTGACTTTTTAAGAGAGATTAATTGCAAAGCACTCAGAAAACAAGAATTGTAACAGACTGGGGAAATATAACCTATAGAATAAAAAGTTAAATGAGGGGATAAGTTTATCTTTGGTATAAAAAGACAGAGATGGGAGGTTAGGTAAAAGATTTTAATGAAGTGATCAATCACTCTCCATGCCCAGAAAAGAAGAGACTGACTTAATTAGCAGCCAAAAAATCTGGATGAAACATTAAAAAAAAAAAAAAATTCTGGTAGAAATAGTCAAACAGTCTTTCCAAGGCAGTGCACAACCACCTACCATGGAGATTTTTAACAGCAGTTCACATAAGCACAGTCTTTTGTAGGGACTTTCAGCTTTACATTTCTGTCTTTGCACCTTAAACCTTTTTCTCTGAGGAGGGTCTGGACATGCACTGAAGACTACTGCAGTTACAGCAGCACAACTGGGGCTCCATTTGCATAATTTGCTAGATTTCTAAAATGCAAATCAGTGCTCCAGCGATAAATCTGAGAAAAATCCAGTCAAGAAAATATGAATCTTGCCACAGGCTTCAGTTAATTTAGACTCAAGATCTGAATACACGAAGAGAGTATAGCTGTGTATTTTAGCACCTAACAGGGAGAAATGCTCTTTGTTCATGCTCTTTGTTTTACCAAACCAGTGAAACAAAATCACTTCAAAACAAAGTAAAAAGGAAATATTTCTAAAGTTTTCCCCTTGTGGGGATTCCAGTCTAAGGATTAAAGCAATGAAAATTGAGCTGTGGGTCCAAAGTCATGTAATCATTTCTCAATAAAGTTTAACAATAAGCTTTGTTTTGTGGTTATTTCCCTCTTCACCCTCTCCCAAAATACTTTTTTTTAAAACTCGTTAATGACTGTAAAGACACCTCTTCATTTATGGAGAAGTTTTTTTAGCCAGTTCTTCCATATAGGGCAAACTACGTGGAAGTTTTGTTTTGCTTTTTAACAGGGACACAGTCAAGTTTCAGTCCTACGAATCTGTACATCCATGAACAATTCTCAGTCACCTAAGGGCTTACTAATTTCAAGTGGGACTAGTGCATGAATAAAAACCCGTAAAAAAAGATTTTCAAAGATCAGGACCTAGAACTACATTCTGAATATAGGAATTGAAAAGCAGATTCTTTCTTGCTTGTTATACCGCAAAGGGGATTATACTACAAAGCACTTCATAAGATTTTAAAAATGCAGAAGCTGGACTACAGCTGACATTTAAAAATGATTATTCAGAAAAAATTGAGTTGCAGTAAAAGTAATGTATAATTAATTTATAAATACTGTATTTAATTCATCCTTTCATATTAATGTGTAAACATGAATGAAATTTGGTTTTTTAGGTTTTGGAAAAAGGAAAATGCCAGAATTATGCCCCCTTTTACTTATACACTTCATATCTAAATAACACATCGTTTTCTTGTTCTTACTATATTAGGTCTGACAATAAGTAATTTATGACTACAGTCCTGCAAACCAAGCTACTAAATGAGCAATCATTCCAAACTTTGACACAGGAGGAACCGAAATACAAGAGAAAGACACGGGCACTTGCTGAAACAGCAATGGAATAGATAGGAGATCTCACATGTTTGTACCTGGCATAAATTTTGTTTAACATGGCAATTGAAAGGTGGATCAAAGGATCGACCAGCATGCATAATATCCCAATTGTCTAGTGAAGTCAGCCTGTAATATTATCTTAACACTCTGTTTAATTTTTGGGAAAGAAGTCTCTCTAAATCCAGTGTTTTCAAAATCATAACTAATGACACGAGCCACATTGCTTGGCAACTTTCAAGTTGTTCTGACTGGTAATGTCATGTAGCTATCTTGGTATGAGAATGTCAGGTCTCGGGGACTCAAAGCCCTTACCACATGCATTTTTCTAAGCATGTGAGTCGTCCAATGGGAGCAAATATGATAACTCCCATGCAAAATGTGTGGCTGCATCTGAGGCCAAGGATTACATGTATTAAGAGAGGGAAGAGAGGAAATTCCACAATACTGACTGGAGCACAGTCAGAAGAAGGGTAGAAGTGCCAAGGCAGTAGCCGTTTCCTGAACCACAGCCCTGAGCTGCACCATTTAAAGTTACCATGTTTGGTCACAAGTCAATGGACACATAGGATCAAGGGCTAAAGAAAAACACCTCCAAGAAGAGAGCACCACATTTGCACCATCACAGGAAGCCAAGGCTATGTTTGCACCGCCAGAAATTAATGCAATGATTGCGTGTTCAAAAGATTTCAAAATCAGCAAACGCCTCACTTTGCTAAAAATTCCGGTGCCAGAAGCCATACGATTGACTCAAAGCAAAAAGCATTTCAAGTGAATCATACATCCAGGCAAGCCCAGACAGGACACTATGTATCAATTGGCCGTCATAATGGTTATCTCTCTTTAGGAACTTCTGTGTCAACAAAACCTCTGGCAAACACAGGCCAATCTCACATGCCGGGCCCAGACCTGTACTTCTTCCCGTGGTAAAGTTCCCACAGGTAGCAGTGGAAGTTTTACCCTGGGATCTGTGCATCTCTCCCATTTGTGTGAAGGTCAGAGCTGAGTCTTCTGTAGGGAACAAGTAGCTACACACATCTTCATACTGCTCTGCGTTGCATCCTAAGCCAGAGGGCCTCCAGCAGAGTATCTGAGGAACAGGGAGTGAAGGAAGAGGAAAAGTGTGGTCTCCCTCCCCTGACACAGTTTATGCATCAACTTATCAACCCTCCTTCCTAACCACCCCTCTACAACCATGGCCAAGTCACTCAACAGAAGTTTTGTCCAACGCTCAACCTTTATTTTCTGACATGCTTCCGTGACAAGTGGGTAATTTACATAAAATTTACAAAAATCTAGCTTCGCTAAATGGTTCTACTGTCAACACGGTGGGTATGAGCTCTCTGATCTACAATAAGCTGAAAATGGCAGGCAGCTTGGGCCAGTGCTCCTGTGGCTAAGCATCAGCAATTCAGGCTTATGGGAATGTATCAGATGGCATCCCCTCTCCAGTCCTTAATTAAAACTATCTAATTCTCCAGTGAGTCAGGCTCTTCTACTAAATTCAGACATAGGGTTCCTTAAAATGGAAGTCAGCTGATGATGAGGTGGTTTCAGTAGTGCTAGTAGAAATACTTAACTGGCAACCATGGTGTGAAAAACACCTAAAGTTAGCTGAAGCTGAGGAGGGTGAATTTTACCTGTTTGCATGTTATTCTGTAGTTCCCACCACTGGATTTCTAATATCATATTAAATCCAGAAAGCTAAGTAGCCTCACTTGCCGGATTGTCATACTATTCAACCATAACTGAGATATTTCTCTTTCAGCTCTTCCAGCTCTGTCCACTTGGAGGCGGTTGTCCTCACTGACGGCAGGTATATATGGTGGTACAGTGCTTTGCACATTTGCTATAAACTGTGTAGCGTGAGTTATAAGACTTAACCCATAAAAACTTCGGAGATCGCCAGGTATAATATAAAAGCAAAATCTTTCTTCCAAGTAATCATTAAAAGCCTTGCAGCTTTTCTTCCAAAGACGAGGCATCTCTCTGTTATTTCATTCGCCCAACTATCTTGCCTTTGTTGTCAACTGAAAACTTTTTTTTGTACTCCTCCTAAAAATTACCACACAATTGTTTCGGTGCCAAAACCCTCCCATTTTCTACTCCACAGACAGTTGCAGCAGATAGGTGAAGCAATGGCAAAATGCTGCCTTACTTCTATGAAATTATGTGGGTAATGGGATTTGTTTCCACGAGGGTCTTTGGGACATTCATTGCAGAAACTCATGACTAAAATCAACAGAAGGAACTTGGACTGTTGATGAAAGTGATTCAATGTAATCAGTGCATAACCTCTATTTTAATATTTATTAACATTTAACATCAGTCACAAAAAAGACATAAAACGTATGTTAGCATTTTAAATTAATAAATAATCAATAACTAAAATAAAGTCTCTTTCATGGCATGAAAGTAGAATTTTAGGATGAAATAACCATTGCCCAACAACCATGAAACAAAGACAAGTCCAGTCCCAGTTGGTCATCAAACTATCAGAACAACTCCCTTGCTGTGACCAAGTAATGGTGATGTTTCATCTTGGGCTTCGGTGATTAGCCAATATGCTGGCTTTTGGGGAGTTATTTCAATTTGGAAGATGAACTGATAATATGTATAATTTTCAGTTTTACGGATATTTGTTTAACAAAGATATAGATACATACAAATTTCCTGGCATCTAACAGAAATGAACAAAGAAGTAAATTGCAGTCAACAGCGTGCTCAGCGGGCTCTGCATTTGAGAGAACCATACTCGCAATCGCTTCCTTTGATGGCTTAGTTGACAGATAATTCCCCCCTCCCTGTGTTTTTGCTGGTAGTACCAGTGAAATGCCTGAAACTTGGCCCTGCTGTAACTTTCCAGCCACTGCTATTCAAGGCTGCGTTTAACTGCTCCCTACACTCAGCCTGGCAGAAAGGATGCCAAATGTAACTATTGGCCCACACCAAGTCTCCAGCTGTCTCTCGTACAGCTTCTGATGTCTGGCAGGCATCGACACTCTCCACAGTAACAATTCCATCCCAGCAACTGCCTTTTTCTTCTACTGAACCTGGCAAAACATCACTAGGTCTAAAACTAGAAGCGTAGACATTCAAAACAGGTTCAGGCAGCTACATTTTATAGACTGGGATGAAAAGAAAAACAATCAGGAAGTATGATATAATTACAGGGTAATAAAACTATAAACATTGTTAATACATTAATTTAATATTTGGCTTTCTCATCTGGGTGTATGAATCCACAGATGTCCAATTGTTTCAATTTTTGGTTTGAAAAAGTATTTTTTTTGACTGATGTCCATCAGTAGATACCTAATTTTTTTCATCAGTGACACAGAATAAAAGGTATCAGGAGTATTACTGAGGGAAGCTCATCACCCCAAAGAATAAGCAAAAAATATAAAATTAAAAATTTCATCATATTATAAAGATTTCATTTGTCTGTGTGTGAAAAATCCTCTACTGGGGGAAAAATGTTTATATAAAAGTAGGGAAAATGTTACTGCTACTATAAAAAATGTCCTCAGTATCCAACTTTCTGACTCCTTTCTAAACATCTCTGCTGAAATTTGGAAGCCCTCAGAAAACACATTGATTCAGATGAGGCCCATAAAAGCAAAATTGTCCTGGCTAAAACATTCTCATGCTGAAAACAAGGTCCCCGTAGACAACAGAGGGAAGACCATTATAGCCTTCATTTCCAGAGAGGCAAGAAAGTTGGCTAATGACAGCTTGGCTAGTGAGCCAGAGATTTGAGTTCGTCCCTCCTGAAGAGAGAAAGGGACAGCGTGACACAGAAGATCCATGACTCACAGCAGTAAGGGCTGGGTGGAAGGGAGCAGAGTCGAAGGCAGAGAAGTGGGTGGGATGCAGGATTTGTTCCAGGGAAGGACTGCAGATGAGGGCAAGAGGGAGACTGCAGGAAGCAAGGATGGTTACGAAATTTGGAGAGGCATCAGGTGGTCATTCACCAAATTCAGAACTGGACCACACCTTGCTGCCAATAGAATATTTGCAGAGGTTCACCAGTTGCTGGTTCGAATAAAGTGAGTAAACATAATTGTCTGAGAGTACCAGACATTTTTACATCCAGAATGAGCCTGTGAAACTTGTTTTGATTTGCTTAATTTAAGCTACCTCTCCAAAGAAGAAGCCCTGAGACTCCCTGAGAACCGAACATTCTATTATTGTTCATTTACTCTTTTTTACACTTGAAAAAGTACCAGAAAAAAATACTTTGGATGACGAAGGAAACGGCAGTAGCATTTAAACAACTGATCTTGGGTGTCAAAGACAGAATTTGTGTGTCTTTTCCTTGTTACAGCAAATGCAAAGCTGCCACAAAACACTCCACCCCTTATTTAAAGTGAGAGTTTCTGAGTATGAAAATCAGCAGATCAAAAGCTGTTTATGCTGCCTACAGAGGACCGAGATGTCCCAAGTGTGCTCCGTATCACTTATCAACAATAATACGCCTGCAATTAACTCATGGTTCTGCTGAAATCTGAAAAGTCTGTTGCAGTTTTTCCTAAAACAAACCCAACCAAACAAAAAACCTCCTGCAAAATGATATTAAAACAATTGCATTACATGCACAGTGCTGTAGGGAACTCTGCATACGCCTATTACAAATAATTTTGAATCACTCATAGGTAGGGCAAAAGCCTCTGAATGACAGCAAGTAAGATAAAAAGTCAGTTAAATCAGCTAGCCATTTGACCAATGATGTTCGGGGATTACCCTGTGAGGTTTAGGGAGGTAATCCCATTTTGTCCGCGTGGGATGGAATGAATGTACCCTACCGTGGATCTCACCGTGTCCTCCAGAATCTTCACATTGCCTTTCTGCATAATTGCTGGTGTTGTACAAGTTGAGAACAAAGCACTATATTTTTCAGACGATCAAATGCCCCTTTGCAGATTATCACTTTGAAAAACTCATTATTTAAGAACAGGTCTGAACAGAGGACACATCTTAAATCCCTTCAATTCAGGCAGCGATCTTCTCATGAGCCATTTTGCCCCAAATTTCCTTTGAAGAGGACGCAGTGCTTGCTTACTTTACTAACAAAAGTATAATGTCAGCTTTGGGAAGTATTTGAAANTAAAAAAATAAACCCCAGCCTTACCTACAGTGAAAATCTTGCAGTCATATAAGAGTGAAGTGAGATGAAGCCCTTACTCATAATGAGAATCAGATCGTGAGAGGAAAGAAGGTGAAATCTGGAAGCTAGTTCCTACTCGAAAAACCACGACCGTGAGGAAGGCTGTAAGTTTCTCTATGAATCAGCCAAACGTCTGATCTCTGGGGATAATTAACTGCCTGAAAATAAACGCATCTGGAACCTTTTTGTGGAATAGGAGGTAGGGAAAAGAATAGAAGCAACATAAATAACAAAGCTCAGGAGCTTTTTGTAGATAACTGCTGTAAAGGATTTCACAGTTCCTTGGTAAAAATAAGTGACTAGTGAACACAAAGCAAAGAAAGTAAAAACTTTGGCAGCCGCCAGTACTTTTTGATCTACACAAATGAAGGAAAGAGAAATTGCTGAATTTCTGAAATAACAGTATCACATTTTTTAAAACAAAAGTGCTGCAAATTAAAATGTTTTTATGCCTTTTTAGCACAGACATATTGACCAGCTGCAGTGCAGGCTTCCTGCAAGACACAGATAACACGGGTGTTTCTTCACAAACTGACAAACAACAGGAAATACAAATCAAAGCTGAGACACCATTTCTCACACAAGTGCAGCAAAAATATAACCCCACTTAAATTCCCCTAGGCAAATTTGGTGGTCTTGGCCCCCATGTGCTCTGTAAATACAGTCTAGATAATGATGACTGTGACACTTATATACAAAAGCAATCAGAAATATGGTCTGAATGAGAGGTTTACTTGCCCCACTGTGTATACTGTGATACATATTCATGTATTATAGCTTTATCTTCCATAGAGTATTTAAAACTGGTTTAATTAACTCAAAATATGATAAATACTTAGAGTGCTTAGATATTTTAACATCTTTCTGATACACATTGCAGGCAGAGGTTAAAAATACTCATAAAAGGAAATAGCCCTTTTACTGCAAGTTATTTAATGACTTCAAACTAAACGTAAGGGCCAGAGCTGCACCATCCCATTGATGCACTTTCCTCTAAAGCCAAAAGCTTGCAGAAATGGGCTGTTTTATTTGCCCACTCCTGTATACAATGTGGATATTCAAATACTACTCTCAAATTGGGAGGATATTTGCATCCTTTAGAAAAATCAGATTCCTGGCTGTGAAGTGGCTATTCTTTGAATTTGGAACATTCAATGATATCTTAATGAAACCAACTGATAGCTGCCGTTACTATTTTTCCTTTAATCAGTAAATCCCTTTAAAAAGTGTTAAAGAAACACAATAAGGCATTACAAGGTACTGAATGGTAAGCAGTACTTTACATGATTCTATAAAAAGGAAAGTAAAATAATTTATGGCCTGCTGAGAATGTGAATGCTATGCTCTGGGATTTGCTCCTGCTGCTAACAGATTTTAAGGGAAAGGTAGTGCCAAACACTGAGCAGCTACGTGTCCTTATCTTAGAAACATATTCCAGCAGACAGCAGTCACACAGAAACAGAGAGTAAACTAAGTTGTCACAATTTCCAAAAAACACTACAACAAAGGAATCTAAGAAGGAAAAAGGCAAAAAGTACCATGCAGAGGGTACAAGTACACATGAAGAAAATCAGATTCTTCCAAAAGGAGATCATGAATCTCTGTCCAGGTGGTAACACAACAACATTTGTTTCTCATCTTCTGCACCTTTCCATCTCCCACGCACGCGTTTCAGCCTGGATGAATGCCTGGGTGGATGAAAAGCCCTAGCTGTGTGCACAGCATTACACAAAGACTTTTCCTTGGGGTGCAAGTGAGCTTTAAACTATTTTTGAGTTCCCAGCTGTAGGACGTTAGTTGAAGAATCTCTGCAGGAGGACATTTTGGTATGGCACCCTGAGGGCTGGAAGTCTCTCTGGAGCATGCTGAGCGCAGAGCAGTTATGGGATGCCACAACAGGTTGCCACCACACTGGGATGCCTGCACCACCACCAGAACAGAGGATTGATGTTAGCATGTCCTGTGGGACAAAGAGGATAAGTTTCACAACCTAGCACCCCCATGGAGCACGGAAAGACTAGAGGGCAGCCCAGGGCTCTGCAGTGGGAAAAATTATTTCAACAGGAACATGACGAAAGCTGGTACCAAGGTCTTACTGCACAAAAAACCTGTTGAAATTTAACCTAAGAAAGCAAACTTGAAACATGCTGGGCTTGCAGACAGACTAAAATCAGCTTCTTTTGGCACCTTTTCCCTTGTGTGGCGTATCTGGAGACTGGTGCCTTTTCAAGAGCAGCTGGCGCTGGGCAGCACTGCGAGGTGGTAACGGCATTATGAGGCTTTGCTTGCATGAAGACAGGGCCATCACTGCTCCTTCCTTATGGCCAGTGCTACCTCCTGAGTGTGGTCCCGCCCTTGGGGCATAACCCAGTCCACTTTCCATTTATGAAAAATTTATTTTCTTTCAGTTCTTATTTAGTTCTTTCTTAGATCAAGTAGATGCTTATTCTCTCGTACCATAGTGCTTCAATCTACAGCTAAGGTCCATTGATGTCTCTGACATCAATTTTGATTACTAGCCTATTAGCTAGATCACAGGCCCAGTAGCGTTGTCTGCTAAGATATGACATAAAACCTTACAGTCAACATCTCCGACTGCAGGACTTGAACACGCAGAGACCCAGACCCAACTGGGTGCAAATGAACTCAGGGAATAACATATTCACCTTCGCACACAGAGCTCCTGGGCAAAGAGGTCAGAGGTAGGGGACAGTCCTTAAGGGGTGGTGGTGGGGAATAAGGCTTCCCCACTACAAATGATTAAAATTAAGGCAGTCTATCAGAGCAGGGCTGCCAACCACAGACCTTTCCATTCAAACACACAGAGCAGAAGTGCTGGCTGTTGGGGAATATCTTTCTGTGTTTCAGTCCCTCAGCAGCACACGACTTGAGAAAAGCCTCCCTGAGCCCCTGCATCACACTCTGAGCAGCCCACCCATTCCGCAGGTACCTTCGTGCATGACTGCCAACTCGGTGCTCTGCTGCCTGTCGCACATCCCACACCAGTGAGGAGGTTTGCTCTAATCACACCCTATTTCTATTACAGATAGATTGTGGCTTTATTCCTCATAAAAATCATCATATGTAGGTGGATTTTGAAAGGCCCTAGGTTCCTCTCTGCTTTGAACAAATTCATACACTGGTGTTCAGAGGGGTTCCAGTGCACAGCCATGAGGCTCTGTACAGATGCCCCTGTCAGAAGAGCTGGGTTTTACTTGTGTTTTATCAATAACTCTTTGCATATCTTCTCCCACCTCCCTTTTTGACTGTTTATGTCTTCCATGGGCTAGGATTCCTTTCTACAACATCTGCATAGACCCTGGGAGAACCAACTGGGGCTTGCACATATTTCTGTAAAAGAGGGTAATATGCATTTTTCTGCTGGATTTTTTAGAGCTAACTTAGCCACTTTTGTACTTGCTGTCTCCTAATTTACATACCGTCCTATCTATTTGCTTATATGGATGCAAAGCTCACTGGTGGCAGGAAGTCTACATGTGGATTGTCATTTCATCTAATGTATTAATTTTCTCTCTTATGGTCCCTTCAGTCCTGAGCACCGTGGTGATTTCCTTTTCTACTTTTAAAAGGTTTTCATTAATGAGGAGAAAAATGCTGTCATTCCAGCAGCAGGGAAAACCAGACATCTCTCCCATTGGGACTCCTCTTTCAATTTCCCTTAAAATTGCACAGTCTTTGCTGCCTTGTGTTNAACCCAACCAAACAAAAAACCTCCTGCAAAATGATATTAAAACAATTGCATTACATGCACAGTGCTGTAGGGAACTCTGCATACGCCTATTACAAATAATTTTGAATCACTCATAGGTAGGGCAAAAGCCTCTGAATGACAGCAAGTAAGATAAAAAGTCAGTTAAATCAGCTAGCCATTTGACCAATGATGTTCGGGGATTACCCTGTGAGGTTTAGGGAGGTAATCCCATTTTGTCCGCGTGGGATGGAATGAATGTACCCTACCGTGGATCTCACCGTGTCCTCCAGAATCTTCACATTGCCTTTCTGCATAATTGCTGGTGTTGTACAAGTTGAGAACAAAGCACTATATTTTTCAGACGATCAAATGCCCCTTTGCAGATTATCACTTTGAAAAACTCATTATTTAAGAACAGGTCTGAACAGAGGACACATCTTAAATCCCTTCAATTCAGGCAGCGATCTTCTCATGAGCCATTTTGCCCCAAATTTCCTTTGAAGAGGACGCAGTGCTTGCTTACTTTACTAACAAAAGTATAATGTCAGCTTTGGGAAGTATTTGAAAAGAATATGAAGAACTGGGAAAAAAGGAAAGTCTTGAAAAATTGCAGTTTCTTAGGTAATGGCTATAAAATTCTATCTTTTCAGCTATGCACTTCCAAGGGTTACTATGAACAGGATCACAGTGCCCTTTGCTAAAATGAATGGTTTGAAAAAAGATCATCACAGTTACTTATAAGTATCACAATACTTTTGTATCATTCCACTCAAAAAGAAAAAGCAGTACAATTTTTAAGAATTCTACAGAGAACTCAAGCCTATGACATGTTTTTATAGAAGTTTCTCTCTGTATATGTACAAAATATATATACACATAGATACATAAATTTATATAGATAAAAAAATAAACCCCAGCCTTACCTACAGTGAAAATCTTGCAGTCATATAAGAGTGAAGTGAGATGAAGCCCTTACTCATAATGAGAATCAGATCGTGAGAGGAAAGAAGGTGAAATCTGGAAGCTAGTTCCTACTCGAAAAACNTGGGAAGAAAGCAAGGAGGAAACTTTGCACACGCTGGAATTTTCAGAGGTGTGTTTACTGTTTGTAATGCCTTTTGGAGATTTCTGACCTAACTGAAGAGAGTATTATCTCCTTATGTCCAGGGGCACTGGAAATATTGCCTCTCTGATCATCTGCTGTTTGAAAAGAAGGACATGTTACATATATTTATCTATAAATACA
Source organism: Rynchops niger (assembly GCA_013400035.1). Lineage (NCBI taxonomy): Eukaryota > Metazoa > Chordata > Aves > Charadriiformes > Laridae > Rynchops > Rynchops niger. The sequence goes on along the minus strand of VXBH01002515.1, from coordinate 271,198 downwards.
TGCACAAAACCACAAATGGGATAGATTCAACTCCAAAAGACTCATGGTCCAACCCAAAGAACAGCATGGCACACATCCATCATTCTGGAGGTGCTCCCATGTACCTGAAGCCACATCTCATGTAAGAGACAAGCCGGTGCACAGAGGTGACATTAGATGTTTCATAGGGTCGTAGTTGCAGGGATCCCTTTTGTCACCAAGACTGCCCAGCCTATTCTTTCTAAGTCATAAGTACCAAGATCAGCCATGGGTAGCTCCCCAGCTTTGAAAGAGCAACACAAATCCTGATTTGGACCTGGTGAATACATAAGGGCTGTCTCCTCAAGAGTGCTCCAAGGCCACTCACAGGAACAGATCAGCTACCTGTGCAGACAGCAAACCTGTCAGTGCGGAGACCATTACGCTCTTCCTACTGCATCCTGGTACAACTCCACTGATAACTAAATGCTAGATAGAGACAGAAATGTTCTTGATGTGACACGTTTTTCAGTCGCACAAAGTTAACAAGCCCATTACCTTTCCACCACTGATAAGCAACTGATGGGGCAGTTATTGACTGGCAACACGTAACATATCAATCAGTGCAACGGTCTGTGTCCTCTGACAGTCTCAGAAGACAGAAATTACATAAAAAGAAGAAACCACCCCCTTTCAACTGTAATTACTAGGAATAGATAAATGAGCTTGTCTAAGATGAGAGAACCAGCTTGAGAGAACCAGCATGATTACCAATCTGAAATCTAAATCTGAAGACCTGGATGTTTTTCAAGCCTTCTCCTTCTGTCCCAGGCGATGTAGTCATTGCTGACAAGTCACAGACACAGTAACTGCAAGGTTTTCTGGTGACTCATATCCACAAAAATTCCTGGCATGCAACATCTAATGAGTAAATCCTCAAATGAGCTTGGTCATGGTGTCACCACACAGGAGAGCTGAGAATGCTGCAGAAGGGTGTGTAAGAAACAAGAAGGTCATGGGTAGCAACATGTGGACATGGGAAAGCAGGTGATGTTTTACTCAATTCCTTACATAGGAAAGCTATGGCTTTTCTTCATTTCGTTATCTAGACCAGCTGTGCAAGGAAAAACAGTCTAGTGGGAAACAAGAATCCTGTTGGTGGGTCAGTAGAAAAACCATCACCTTTACCATAGCGGGGGATGCCCATAAAAAAGGTCCAGGTGTGATAAGCAGCAGACCTTAAGTGTTATGGGATGGGATGGTATCATAATACCTCCGGAAGAGAGGTGTCACTATATGGGTGCAATAGCTAGATGACTATTGACTGCAGGAAGGGGAGTCTGAAGTTCCAGGTGATTAAAGAATGGCTTCAAAAATATACACCTCACACATATTTGTAAGGGAGATTGATCAGGAAGGGACCAACCTGGGAATTTTTCCAGATGCTGTTTTTTTCATCAGAAAATGACAGTTCACTGAAAACAAATATTTGCCAGGAAAAGCACAAGCTTGACAACCATCGTCTCTTCACACAACTTTCACCCAGCTTTCCAAACATTTGATTTTAAAGTTTGTAACTAAAAATATTTTATCTAACATGGAGAAACACAAACCGATACTTTAAGTAAAACTAAACAGAATTTCTTTACATTTAATTTCTTTAAATTTAAAAATCTTTTATGTGTTAAGTGGTGAAAACCTATATGAATAGTTTCAGTGCTATTACGCTATTAACATTCTGGTTAGAAAATGTTACAGGGGGGAGGTAGGTCTGTCTCTTGAAGGGCAAAATCACAAATATAACTTTTGTATTACGGTAAGTGACACTATGAGGTCGAAGATCTTCTACAAAAGAAGTCAGGCCCAAGTAACTTTACTTCATCAGTACATGTCCACTCCACCTCACAGTCAATATACCTTTAGACAACTGCTCAGCAAAAAAGAAATAAAAAGGAAATAAAAATCTAAATAAGTGGAGGATGAAATGGCCCAATCCGGGCAATTAGGGCTTGGGAAATTAATAAAAATATGGAGCACAATTTTTTTCAAGGCGATGAAGGTGGGGGGGAGGAGAAAATGCCTAAGAAGCATTATCTGAGTCATCATGCAATTAAAGTCTGTGGGCTGATCTTGGGTCTATTCCACCTGCTTTGCACCAGTTCCAGTGGTATTATACAGTTCAAAACTTACCTCAGCTGCCCATCAAATGATGCCTTTGGCGTAAGGAAATCCCCAGGAGATAATCTTTAAACATTCCCTCCTGGGCTTTTGTGTAAGGGGCAGAACCAGTGAAAGGGAATGTGGTTTGGGACATCCACAGAGTACAACTCTCTTTGGCTTCTGGGGTGGTCCTTTGGGGCCACAGGCAGTGGGTGCTAAATTCACTAGCCCGTGGCTACTTTAATTTACACTGGAGGCGGTTATCAGCTAGCACCAAACTATGGCACATAAATATTATGAACCAGAGACCAACCACAGGAGGAAAGCAAGCTGCACTTTGTGCCTGCAGGTAAGATAAGTTCACTGTTCATGAATGCAAAACTATTAGACTGATTCTTTTAGAACAAGCCTCTTCCTTAGATTTCAAGGAGATATACAAAAGGAGCTGAGTTTCGACTGAATCTACTTAACTCATACAACACTCAGGGGAGGGATATGGAAGACCAGAGGAGACAGAAAACAAAAAAGGACAAGGTTGCTTCAACACAATCTTCCTGAAAAATAAAGTGATGCTATGCGAAGGCTGGGATGAGTCTTATTTCTGTAAAAAGTCCACAACGGCACGGGTGAGCAATAAAAGGAAAGGAAACAAAGAAGGCAGTTCTGCCTGGCCACCTTGAGGACTTTCTTGCAAACCAGATTAGCATCTAATCAAAAGCCTTCAAAAATGTGTCAGAAGCTGTGCAATATCATACAGTATTGTAAAGGTATTGCAAAAGTCTATAGGACATTTTAGAAAGATTGCCAATAAACCAGAACGCGGCTTTTGCTGGTAGTATAACACACAGGAGCCTGCTACTTAGCAGTCATGACTGCCATCAGTCAATTTTGCCCATTTCTCATCAGATAACTCAATTAATTGGTAATTCCTCATTCTAAAATATTAGTCACTACATAAACTTTTTGACATTTATCAGTAATCACTCTGAAACTGCATGCTTTTTTCTACTGTCGTTTACCTTGCCAGTGCCATGCATATCTGCACAGTTAGCTTAGACAAGGAAATACTAAAAATCTTAACATATTGTAAGGATAAATGTATGTGCATGTGTATATAATATTTTTATATATATATATTCATACATGCAGAGACACATACCCAAAAATACTTATACTGAAGTGTAGTGAGTTTTGAAGAGAACTTGGCACTACTGAAAGATTCACATAAACTGACCTGAAAACCGGTTGTCAAATAATGCAAACCAAGGCACAGAACACCATATACTATATTAAATACTTTGAGCTTACTGAGTTGCTTGCTTGGACTTGCAGGAGAAACCTGAAAACTCAGATATATAGTCAGTATGAAACAGCACTTAGGAGTATGTGCTTTGCCTCCTACTCCTGCATACTTTATCTTTTATGTTAATTATGACTTTTAATGATGGGTAATCTTCAAAGAGGTATAGGAAGATCTCTGAGAGAGAAGTTGAATACAAGGAATAGACTGGGTACAGTCACAAATCAAGGGGTGGGGTGAGGAAACAGCCTTGGATCTGTGGGACAAACACTCAACGGCATGAGGGGGCTAAACGTGGCGGTGAGTCAGAGACAAGGCAGATTTTCTCCTAGGGGAAAGGGAGGGGAAGATCAAGGACTCCGGTGCAGGGAGGCAATCTGGAAAGAAGAGTTTGTCTGGCATGGAGAAGAAGAAAGATTTAGGAGATCTGTGGGTGGCAGAGCAGGGACGTAAAGCCATTGTTGAAACAACAGAAATTTCAGATTTTGTAATCTGCAAGTCTAAGTCATCCTCTGGAAGCTTGTATCCCTCACTGCTGACTGTAGGTAACACCTTAGTTAACACCTACTTCAAAGTTTCAGATAGGAGCCCAAAGACAACTTGAAAAAACAGAGTTTCCAGCAAATCAATGTATAAAACATATTCAGGAAAAATGGAGAAATCCTCCTGGACTTATTGGTACAATGTATCCTAGGCCTGAGCACTACTGTCTTAAAAGAAAGGAAGAGAAAAATGCCATTACAAGTCATTACATAAAGAAAAAGTGCTGATGTTTTATAACCTCATACCCTCTCTCTATATATATACATATAGTATAGTACTGTATGTATATAGTAGTACTCTCTCTATATATAGATATATTTTAGTATAAACACTGTCCTCTCCTAGTTTCCAACAAACAGATGAGAATGAATGGAAGAAGTAACGATGATCTTACAATCAAAAGGAAAACCACTGGCTGTTTACATCCATCCATAGTTCGTTTAGAGCAGAACAACACTGGGCCCTATCAAAGGACTGATGGCTATTGGCCATATGTCAAAATACAAGAGACTGCAAAGCAAAGTCCTTGTCTGAACATGTATCAGGCTTCCAAAGTTATCATGGTGTGTGACAACTATGGCACAGCCCCGCTGCGTTAGCTGGTGCAGTTGCACTGCAACAGAAGGAGAACAGAGAAAGAAACTGGAGACCCGGCACCTCCTTTGCTCTTAGAAATGCCACTTATAGCCTGAGCCTGTGGGAGTTCTTGTTTGGTATCACCTCCCGCTTCTCCTGCTAAATGTATGAATACTAAGGCAGATGGATGTGAACCAGAGACAAATTACCTTCTCACACTTTAAAATGACAGTCTGAGATAACACCATCTCGCTTTAAGGAACTTAACTTAGAGATAAATCTTATTGAATAGTTGTGTTTGAATATTCTTCATCTGTTAAAATGAGGTATATTACTGCTTTTAGTTGATGTATTCAAGCACTGTTAGATGACTCATTTGATGAATAATAGCATCAAATAGTTCAATTGATGTTTAATTCTTCCTGACTTTCAATGCCTTTGTTTTCCATCAATATCAGAAGACCTTCTATTGTGTGGAAATGCTATATTTCTACATCCAGGAAATCAAAATGCTACCTTTCTATGTCCAGCAAAATTGGGGTTCAGAGTGAGAGACACAATAAACCATCACCGATGTGTTTCACCCTATTTAGTATAATCAAGAACCCAGTCCTGCAAGTTCCTGAGCAAAGGAGTCCGGTGGGTTTTCTGTGGGAAGGACAGCACACCCATGAGGCTTCCCTGCAAAGAACACTGGACAACCACCATGTGCTTTGAACTGGAACCACCCCTCAGTTGTTTCCTAACTCTAATAATTAATTATTGATGATTTGAAGGAGTTAGGGCAACCTCTGAAACCAAGTCCTTTGAGCTGATACATTCCAAAGTGCAGAAAAAATATATAATTGCTCAACAGTATGGATTATCATATGAATAAAATGCATTTAGAGATAACCACTTTCTGTTAAATACAACCCTACAAAAAGGAAGAATCTCCACTTCGTTTCTTGCAGAACAGGCACAGAAAAAAAAAAATTGCACATTAACAGCCCTTGTAGCTCCTTCATACTCTCATTTACCTCATGGAAATTTATTAATCCTGTTATGACTAAAATAAAATGGCTGAAGAAGACTACAGAATTGAAGTCAAATGCAGAGATCTATAGATTTTCTTAAGCAGATTAGGTAGCATTTGAGAATGGGGATGTCTATTCTGATAAGGAATGCTACTAGTACATTTACTAGGCAAGAAGATGCAGCAAAATAACATTGAAAAAAATTCTGTCTGGTCACAAAAAATTGGCTTTGGCAAAAGAATAAGTAATTCTGCTGAAGAAAGAAAAGACTTGAGACAGGACTCAGTGAAAGCAATCACTCAACCCATTTGAATTCAATAAATCTTTTAATTGTACATGCACTTCTAGCTGTTGTGGTTTCTTGGCACAAATATTCAAAAAAAGCAAATATTAAACTCCAGTGCTGGAATACTAACTATGAGTAAAATACAAGCCTGAGCAGGGTCCAGCATTTCATTTATGCAATATTTGCACTTCCACATATGCCTTCAACAACCAGGGTAACATATTAAGTAGGCCTGCTCTGCATGAGGGCAAACTTCAAAGAAAATGCTGAATTCTGTAGTCCATATGAATGTTGTTACCTCAGGGTCCGACTCTCTCCCTCCTTTTGTAATTTGCATAACAGCAGTTTACCACGTAAGTCTTTGAGTCAGCAAGGAAAAATAACATCACAGGAAGATAGTGCTTATTCTGCTTGCAGGCTGCTTGTATGGAAAAAAATAAAATAAAATTATGCCTTTATTTTTAATAAAGAACACAAATGTTCTCCAAACCAAACCAGCAGATCCTCAGTAAGAGGTAACAGTGAGCACAGCACAAGCAGCTCACTTTAGGTGTTGCACTGTCTATTTTGATTTTTTAAGTCTTAGCATAGCATGGGACAAATACAAACCGCTCTCAAGCAACAGATATCTGACTTGGCACTAGGTGCCACTTACCTGTTTTTATGGGAAGAGAACAATCACAAGATGGTTTTATTGCCATCAAGTTACTAGCACATTTAGGCATGAATAAGTATCACTAATCAACAAAATGACAAATAAACCAAATCTTACTTGTAATTTCTGGAAAAGATACTGCACAACACACTGAATAAAGTTCATATGTGGGCCTAAGTTTAAACATAAAGGAGACACTATTAAAGTTGTTTCACAACATGAGTTTCATTGAGATTCATCATATGCTTAAAGTGAAGGGGTTCTCTGTGACAAGCGAGTAATTTTTCACTCCAGAGAGTAATTCTTAGACAATGGTTCCTGAGGGACATGGTATAGTGGTGGACTTGGCAGTGTTAGGTTAATGGCTGATGATCTGAAAGGTCTTTTCCAACCTAAAAGATTCTGTGATTCTCTGTTGGTGAAGCCATGCATCCATTGAAGCCAGCAGCAGTTTTGTCCTTGACTTTAGTGAGGTCATAGTTTCACATATGCGCTCAAAATTTGGCGCACGAACATACTGGCATGTACCAGCTTTCACCATAAAAGAATATTTATACCTCACCTGGATTATGTTCACAAATTCTACCAATTTATCCTTTTAATACGCATTCCACAATCATTTCAGTAGAAATTTCTCCCTTCTAATCTGATAAAAAATATTTTTTCTTACATTCTTGGGGTTTTCCCCTTTGAGGTAGGAAAAAATATCAAAATGCTCCATTTCTGTGATCATTGAACTAGGACAATTGGTAAAGACTTTGTATAAAACTGACAGTTAATATACACAAATTTCACAATGCCTAGAACGAGAAAAAAAATCTGTTTGCAGTTTAACGCAGAATATGTTTTAAAAGCAAGTATTGTCTCAGAGCATTTATAATGCAAATATTACCACAAATGCATAAAAAAATAATGAAGTCAATAACCTAAAAACCATAGATAAAAATTTAGATCAGGTGTCTAGGTAGTTAAATATTCAGGCTGAGAGTAGCAGAAAGGAAAACATTAACTAGAAGCAATTCTATTATTTTTAATAGAAAGAAAGATTTCTAATAAAAGTGTGGGGAAATCCAAAGCCAGGATCAGAAATGCTCATAAAAAAGATTAATAAAAAGAGAGAAATCACTCAGATAGGTCTAAGGCTGCTACATTATAATTGTACATTCAGGGATTAGGGATGTATTTCTATATTCATGCAAAGAAATATAATTTTATTTCTACTTTGAGTGGAAAAGAGAACATGTGTAAGAAGCAATACAAAATACAGACTGCCATCTAGAAACGAGTACTGCCTACTCCAAGAAGTTCATGCCTGTGCTGGGCTCATTTAACATAATCAGAGTAGAGATACCTTTCACGCACAGTGTTATCAACATTAGCAGGCTGAGAGCTGAAAGAACTGAAAATGATTCTAAAATTAGGCCCTGATCCAGCAAAGCACTTACATATGTGCATAACTAGGGTCAATAGCAGACCAATTTGCCACAGCAGCAATAGGCAGAGTTAGAGACATACTCAAGGGCTTTGCTGGACACTTTTCAGTCACACACTAAAAAACATACACTCTAAAAGAAAATTACCATGCTGTTTATTTCTTTATGCAATCCTCCTATGCAGGGACACTTTGTCAAGGAAAAAAAAAAAAAAAGTACCAATTACAAATAGAAACCAAATCAACCCCCATTTAAAAAGTCAGTAGGGACCATTTTAAACCCCAAAGCACTGTGACTCGGGGAAGGGGGTGGGGGCACAGGATACTACTATTTTTCTGCTTTCTCCCAACCCAATGCTAAGTTTACGCCCCATGCTGAAAACTCTGCTCGTTTTTAAGGTGGGCGGTCCTCAGTGAGGTCCTGCTTCTGCACTGCCCAGGCTGCTGGCAGCTGGACATGCGTCAGAAAAATGCCTACCAGGAAGCCCTAAAGCCTCAGATTACTACAGCAATCCCAGTTAGTCCATAATACGGCTCTTCCTTTCGCCGGGAGGATCTGACAAGAATTAATCTGATTTCATCTAGAATAGGGGCAGCTACCAGATGTTTCTGTAGTCACTGACAGCTTGGGTCACACGTCAAGCAGTGATCCAGCGTGAACGCTCCTCTAGTCCAGTGAATGCTCCCAGGCCTTCCTCACCTGCCCCTTCCCAGCATGTTGAGATAGGTCACAAATACAAACCAAAGTACAGTGATGGGATTTTGCTTT
>VXBH01002515.1:231733-253833 GCA_013400035.1 Rynchops niger | reverse complement strand
TCAACTGGACCTAATGACACATTGACATGAAAATACCTCTCCTTCCTTAGACAGTAGGTTCAGAATTTGTCATTCTTAAGATGACATTTAGATGTAGATACAAAAAAAAAATACAACAAGGTGTGCCTGGCAAACCCAGGATGTGAGTCACCTTAGCCGATATTTGCATTATTTTCTTCCTACGTGGTAATTATATGAAAGGAGGAAAAAAAGAAAGTATAACAGAAAAGTGTGGAAATATATTCCCTTGAGGTTGTGTTTTGCCTTTGTCCATAAACACTCAGACTGAGCTCCCTCATCAATTGATTAGAAGAATCACAAAAAGGATTAGTGAGAAGGATCACAGCAAATCAATCACCAGTGAGAGGACAATTTGTTGACTAAGAATTACGTGTCTCCAAAGACCATAGNCTCCAAAGACCATAGCTCAAAAGTTCTCCCTCTGGATGGTAGGACTCATTCTGCTCAATTTCAAACCTACCTGAACAGATCAATCTGTGCTTCGTATTTGTTTGGTCAGAAAAAATGCGAGCACGAAAGAGAAACAAAGCTGAGGAATATGCATGTTTTAGGAACTACCAGCATTAATAATGCCATCGCCTTTAAAGACACTCAGATGCCAGGCACTAGAAGGTAAGGGCAATATTTCAGTGATTTTTTTTTTGGATTTTTTTTTTTCCAATTGTAGCACTGATGAGCCTTCAGTGCAACTCTCAACTAGTGATAATGATATGATATGTATTTGCATGTGGGTATTACTGTTGTTTTTATGTAAGTGTGTGTGGTGATAGAAAGACTCTGGGAAGCCCTAGTAAACATTCAGAGATTATAGCCATGTTAGGACAAACTAGTTTTTAATTGAGCAAAATTTAAGATATGTCGTGGTGTGGCTTTCAAATTTTTTATGCCATGGAGAAACACATGTATTTTGAATTAATTTTAACTATCCATTCATTTATCCACCCTTCCAAGCTTTTTGTGGTGGTTTTTTCTAAAACACAGTACTATAGGACGGTTCACTCTCACATTATCCTCATGTAACATGCTGGGTTACTGGCCAGGGGGTCCTTATAAACTTTGAACAGGTCAACTAAACAGCAGAGACTTATAAGAATAATAACAGGTTAGTGTGAATATTGTTATCACTTGAGCAGACAGCAAATACTTTTGGACCTGAATATTTTTTTAAAGGATGACATCAACTTGCTCTTCTTCTCCATCCATGTCAACTATAGGATGTAAGATCGATTTCCCTGACAACTTAAACCAGATGTACACCCAGAGGCCAGGATGCCATCCATACAACATCAAATTCATAAACACATCCAGAATGACTAAAACGTATTGTTTCACCCACCATTTTACACCTTCTTTTTAGTTTAAAACACACACTAGAAATATTTCCTTTTTAGGTATGATATTAGCTTTTGTGATATCATCCAATTGTACAGTTAGCTTGTAATCCCACTTCTAACACAAGACTCCCCCGATTTAGAGATCTTTCTTCAGGGATATTCCATGATTTGGATATAATGCGATTCTGGTTACAAATTAAGATAGGTGTTTTTAAGGCACTGTTTACCTCTGTTGGCCACCTAGGATAAATTCTACTGAATTTAACAATACAAATGACTCACTTGTGCAAATAAATGCCTGTGTGTGTTGTTGTGACATGTACTTCATGCTCGTTCAGCTCCCGCTCCATTTGCCTTCACATCACTGATGGCGACTTTGTATATGCACCAGTGGTGTCTTTTACACTTTTACTGATAGCTTTGGAAATTACTCTAGCATTTACCTTTGAAATAACACCAATTTATACATTTGAACCTACCATGAATCCTTTGAATCCTTTTTCTAAAAAGAATTAAGTGCTTTATATTAAGCACAAACGTTGTTTCAGTCAGTTGGAGTATTCACATGTATGAAGATAACACCTGCAGAAGCCCTTCCATGATCAAAGCCGGCTTAGTAAAAGGGGAAAGGACACCTTGTTTTCCAATGAAACTTCAAACTAAGCCAACACTAAGAGCCCAGGAGAAACTACCTGCAGCACCTGAAGAATGAAAAATTTACCCAAAAAATGCCACTCTTTTCTGCATTGAGCAACACACGTATTACAAAAGTTTTCAATCCAGCAGTTAATTCCTTTTCTGGAGAAAAAAGAATGTAAAAAGAAAAACTTAACAACTGTGCACGTGTTGCATTTTTATAAATTTTTACGTTTAAGTTTGGAACAGACTCTTTAGTACATATAAAGGAAATAGTTGGTGCAGTATGCCACATCTAACATTCTAAACATACGAATGATTACATTTTTTCTACAAAAATAACAGAAAAGTAATGAACAAAGGCAAACATCAAAAAAAGTTGCAAACCTGTTTTAAAATTTCAGTAAGTAAAATAGCAAAATTTATTTCTCTGCTGATGCAGTGCTTTTGCTCAAGCTAAGTTACACCTCGATTTATCAGTTTAGCAAATGGTATCTTTCAAAGTACTCCAGGCAACTTGAAGTATATTCTTATTCAACATTTTAGCTGTGAGTAGCCTAATTACAGTAGGTGGTACTACCTTAAACCTCTGTTTTACCTTTGAATTTTAGGACACTATCACCTGTCTCCATTAAGCCTGAGTTCATCCAATTGCTCGTACAGTGTCTGCAGAACAGATCTAGGGTTGCAATGCAAGCTTTTCTTTGCCTTTTGTAACAGATGCACAAAAGTGCCACTTGATCTCTTCCATTAGGCTTTTCCAGTGAAACAGCAAATAGGTTGGGTCACTGTCATTATGCTCCAGACAGCAAAGATCAGGAAGCCAGTAGAGATTAAGTAAAAGCCATATTTAGTGACTCTACATGGCCTATAGTCATCTCCAGCCTTAAAGGGACTTTTCTTCTGACAGTCGTACATAATCACAGCAAGTCAACGCAGTATGTCTTAAGCCAATTGGAACAGGGACACCTTGTCACTCTTCACATCTTTAAAAACACCCTGCAGGTGCCTTGCTTGCATCTTTATAAATTTAGTCTTACAGAACAGGCAGATATTGGAAGTAGGTGGTGGCCTAGTGAATCGATTACAATCAATGTCACAAAAAGATGTAGAAATCACAGCAGATATCTGCGATGGAAAGCAACAATGAGTAGCTGTTCAAAGCAGGCTTAAATCTGGAACTGAGCAATATATGTTAACGACAGTGTTCAAATTTTAAAAATAGATGAGTAGGCCAATCTAGCCTGCATCTATCAGCAGAAGATTTTTTAGGACTTTTTTTTTTTTTAGCAGCCCAGGTGCTCAACCCTAGGGTAACTCATTGTGGTAATTGCTATCCCAGCATGTATGTCAATCATTCTGCAGCTGAAGCTGGGAGCAAAAACCCCTTGTCTCCTACAGCCCCACCAAGAACGTGGTACTTTCCAGATTTCCTCCAAAGGCAAAATATTAATAGTAAGAAAAATCTACCTTGAGGACACCACTGCCTCTAAAGTGTTTTTCCCCAGCTGCGGGGTGAAAGGAGAAACATTTGTACCATAAAGATTATTGCCTATCTAGCACAGAGGGACTTATCAAAGAGAGATGAATAAAATACAAAAGAAAGAAAAGCAGGAGGAGTTGACATCTGCCTTGCAGCAACCGAGTTAAAGCCAGATGGGACTTTCATCAGAAATAGCTTGAGAAAATATACTGGTGAATGCAGAGCTCAGACTACACCAGGAACCTTGCTTCCGCCACTGCTAAAGCAAGAAAATGTTTGTCAGATTACTCGCAGGCAACAGACAGCTTAATCCGGGGCTCACTGCTACAAGTAAGAAGCAAAGCAGCATCTCCTATAGCAGAACAAACAGCTAAAGATGTCTAAGTTAGTGTCACATTTGTGCAATTGGCACTACAAACTGCAATTTAATAATTGATTTTAACCGTGTTCCACTGAGCAAACTCAGACGTAGCCTGCGATCAGGCTGGAAGCATCAGGAGAAGCCAGAAAAGGAGAGCAGCTCAGCACCCATTTAGGATGAGGAGCCTTACTGGTCAGCAGTGTCTTCACTGATGTGTTTTAATAGAAATCTCAGCAGCTCCACATCTGTCCAATTGCTTTTTATCAGACTGCTGAAATAAGAAGTAAAGTTTTTAAAGTATTTGGCCACTCAAGGCACTTTCTGAAATTCATTTATATGGTAAAATAATACTTTTGTTCTCTTAGCCATTTAGAGCAAAAGAACACTGTGTTTTGGGAGGGCAAAGGACTGACAAATATTAGTAAGCTGCTATCCTAAATCGTATGGCTTTCTCTCTTAAACGTGCTTTCAGTCAGAGGTTCATTAAATCAAGCCATTAGCAAGACCCTTCTGTGCAGAAAAGTGACTTCTGATGACACAGAAATACCTGTAAATTCAGCCCCAGTTTCCACATGATAGGTGACTTTCCACGCTTCTATTCCACGTGGAAAAGACCCATTTAGTAGATTGATTTTGAGAAAACCACTGGACTTTAAGCCCTCTATTTAACTACAAAGTTTTCTGGGAGATCTCAGAGTTCACTTATCTGTGACCACATTTTCCCTAGTTTATCTAAGCAGAGAATTTCTTCATTCATATCCCCTAAGTCCTGAGCAGCATTGTGTAGAAGTCTAACAAGTTGAGGCATTTAAATTAAATTACAAAATTAATATCAATATTAAAAGGTCATATTTGACCAACAATTTATTTGACAGCAAAGCCCGAAAAATGCCCAAAAGACCTGGGAAAAGATCTTTGCACACAAGAACTCTCAAGGATAATCACAAAGACCTCTGTAAATACAATTCTGATTTATGCATTGTGCTTAGCAGTTAAAGGAAGTTTTCACAACATTCATTTGCTGTTACTTTAAGGTCCTTTTCTGTGTTCAGAGAGGTGCGAAGGAATTTTGTTGTAAACCAAACAAAACCCACATCTAACTCAAACTAAGGACTAAATAAAAACAACTTGATGCCAAACAATTAATTACATTTAAAATTATTTTCAGAGCAATCTAGGTGATTTAGTCACACTACTGTTAATTAAAAAACCCACTGAATTATTTCCAGTGCAAAAATGTGTCTAGACAGATTTGAAAATCTCTCTGTTTACTGTAATATGAAAATCACAACTGAACCATTTTGTTAGGTGCTGTATAAAGGAATTTACTGCTGAGAATTATAATAGAGAGTAGAAGATAAACCAAACGGCAAAGGCAGTCTTGCTATCGATCCATTAACCTCCGTTTCCAATGTAAGGCTTGTACCATTTCTACAGGACACAGAGATGATGTGGCACTGACTGTGTATTACTCAAAACATTCATTGACACGCTGGGTGAGTTTCAGACACAAGTAGAAGAAACAAATAACACAGGAACCACTGATCTCAATTCATACTGGCATAAAGGTGACTTGTGTGTCATCCTTGGGTTTGTTAAATAGAGACTGAAATGTGTCCAAGAGATGCTGCATATATAGGTGGGTTTATGTAGGGTATTTCTTTTATTTTAAATTCATTCGTTCTGACCTCATAAAACGTTGAGCATCTCCTGTTGGCCCTAAACCTTCTTTAGTCCTGCAAAAATTGTTAAGGATTGAAGGTGTTCAACATCCAGCCAAAAAAAAGAGCTATTATCTTTCAGCATTGGAGACAATTTCATGGATTGTGTGCTTGAAAGTATTTCTCAGGTGTATATAATAGACTGTTAATCACCAAGTGATGGTGATGAGGACCACATCTCTGCTGAGTATATTTTCATTTCAATTGGTGGTTAAAATTTATGCATTTCCACAAAGGCCCATGAATGCCAGCTCGTAACAAAAATAATTGGGAATAACAGGCCAGCTTTATTAAGTGGTGGGCCTGATCCTGATTTTGGAGTGTGTTGGATTTTATTAAACTTGACAGCAAAGTAACTGCAAGTGAAGACTGCTGTGTCGCAGTGCCCCAAGACAAAACCTCTGGTTGGATAACATGCACACACAGCTGAATCAAGTGCTCCATAACAAGCGATCCAAGAGGAACCAGGTGTCACAGAGAAAGAAACAAATCTAGGGATTAAAATAGCACCAAGAGTGAGTCCTTTTTTATATCTTTTGTATTAGTAAGAAAATGTGTTACTGTTGCATGGGTGGAAACAAAACCATCCACTTTCTTCAAGTAATTCAAATTGCTTAGAACTGGTATCTATGACACGCTTAAAATACATAGAGTTTAAACCTGTAGTCTTTATGAGAATATTCCTTACCATGCATTGACAGCTCTAGAGACTCAATGAATAAGTAGTTACAGGGGAAAGATATGCAGAACTTGATCTGCTTCTCCAATACAGAAACCTTTCCAACAGTACCGATAACATCCTTAAGAATATTTCCTATGGGATATAATCTTAACAATAGCCTTCAATCTCAAATAAACTCGCCTCTAGAGGAAGCAGGAAGGAAACAGAAAACCCCAAACTGAATACCCCTCTGGTAACAACTTACCAAACATACGATGTTTATTATTATGAAGGGCAAACACACGAACAGATGTGCAGATAAATCTCTTCCAGAAGTTTCTAAGCATAAAATTGGTGTGTTAAAATAATCATGTCTAGGCAAGCCTTTTTGCATGGATGCCATAGAGGAAAGAGTGATTATGTACTTCAACAGTATTTAAACAACTTGGAACTGTATTTGTTACCCTAAAAGCAACAAAATATAGGTTGTAAAGGAAAAAAGGCAGCAAGTTAGTGTAAGCCAAGAACTATACTGTGCTTTCTGTTATAAGAAAGCCTGTGCTGTCACCCTTACATAACACAAAACTGAGAAGATAATTATATATATCACTCATTTTATATAATACATAAGTGGCGACTTCAATATGGTAGAAGAGAGAGTCCAGTCTTACTACTAATTGCCATGTTTTGCGGAAGATGAGAAGCAAACTGAAAGTGGGGACAACTAACACTTGAATAAGTTGTAAATACGTATTTGCAATATTCCAGCAGAAAACCTATCCCCCTAAAGCACAGACGACTTTGTTTACTACCTCTAATTGTGTCTGATGCTTCAGTATCACTAGAAGAAAGAGACAGTGAACTTATTTATTAGTTACCATCAGAAAGGGCTGACTGGCAAAAGCAAAACACTGTAAATGAGACAACTGTACAGAGGAGTGCGAGAGCAGAGCCACACTGTGAAGAGCACGCACCATGCTCGCTGCCACCAACCCAAGTCACCCGAGAGGGCTTGGCTGTGTCTGCTGTTTGGAAGGGCGAGTAACAGCTTGTCTACACAGGGAACCTATTACGAAATGAAGTAGGGTGCACTCTGCACACACCAAATTTTTTCCCAACCAATTTACTCCAGAACGGGGTCTCAGTAAGGTTTATCTCAGCCCATGACAGTAGGCCTACAACGGGAAATTGAGGGGTACCCTTGTGGGCAGCTAGTAGGGGAAAACTGTTCCATACGAGAAGGTCAAAACTAGACCCCAGACCCCATCTACTCTAATTGGCAGTCTCCAGGGTAAGGATTGAAGAAGGCAGCTGCCTTTCTCACACACTGTGTATCTGCTGCTAAATGCAAGAGTCCTCTCCAGCTCCAGGCTGCCCTGCTTCACTCCGTTTCTCTTGCTTCTTGGCTTTGCACTGCAAATCTCGTTCAAACTTCTTTATACGCCTTTACGATTGCACAAGGAGAAAAGCTTTAAGGGTTTTTCTCCCTGGTTTTGAAGGAAATAGTTGCTGACCTTTGCCCATCTACTCACAGAGGTTTGTAAGCGAACAGCAGGCATGGTGTGAAAAAGCCGGAGCGAGAGGAACCACAGGAATGCCCGCTGTGGTCTTTCAGGATCACTCTTAATGAGAATGGTTACAAACAATCTGTTTCACCACTTCTTCCCTGTTTCCACCAGTGACCGTCTTCAGATTGCAGGAACGCCTAGAAAACAGAGGGAGAGGACCCCGATTAGCATTGCTTAGGTCTGTAAATCTCCAAAACTACAAAAATCTAATTTTTCTAATGTTACATTCTGCTTTTTATAGGAAGCTCCAAAACTAGAAATACATTAAGAAATTAATAATCAAAATTCAATAGCAGACATCAGCAATTTATTGCAACTCCTGATCTCGCTCACAAACACATCCAGCAACTGCTTATCACAGCAAGTTGTTAATACATTGCAATTAATTGTGAATTATTTCATTCTTTTAATTTATTTTCTCTAATCTGCAACTCGTTACCCCTTAAGTGCTATTGATAATACAAAACTGTGTTTACCTTTAATTTTGATCTATAATAATGGGAGATCATGGGACTCTTTGAAGACAAAACTGTG
Organism: Rynchops niger; assembly: GCA_013400035.1. NCBI lineage: Eukaryota > Metazoa > Chordata > Aves > Charadriiformes > Laridae > Rynchops > Rynchops niger. The sequence goes on along the minus strand of VXBH01002515.1, from coordinate 245,514 downwards.
AACAAATCAACATGTGATTAGAAATTTCCAGTGGGGCTTTGAAATAAGAAGCAGCCAGTCAGAAGGAGGCATACGTGGGTATTTAGTCATTCCAATAAAAAAGAGATCATAGGGATCATGGACAAAGAAGAAAAGGTTATTTATGATTAGTATCAGAGCTAGTGATTGGTTAAAAAGGCAGGAAAATGAGGTAAGACCGAAATATCAGGTTATTTGGAAAGAGAACATGTCACATCAACCATGAGAAATTACTGGAATAATGTTAAGTGCATGTTTATGTATTAATATTGGCTTTCATATAATACTTCTGGCTCCTTTTCTTTGAAATAATTGTACAGGCTTTCTTATTAAACAAGTTCATGTGCTGTTTCACCCAGGCTTTTCTCTATTTATTAGTATGAAAGAAACGTGGAGTTTGATTTGTCTTGAGAACTATGTTACAGTTAAACAATGCCCAGGAGTGTACCTCTAGTTGTGTCTGAATGCCTACTAAAGAAAGAATGGCAAACAAATCTAAAATACTTCTACAAATAAAAACCTCGCTGCTTTAGTTCTGCTTATCTAAGAGAAATCTGAGACTTGGCATGGGGTCCTTTCACCTGTATTTAAATTAAAGCAGGTCAGTGGCAAGAAATATATGGGATGCAGTCGTGCTCCAGTGTTTTCTGGAAGGTTCACACAGATTTACTTCAACTAGAATAAACCATGAGGATCTTAGCCAAGGGTCCTTTGGTTCCTAAAGGTATGACACATTGTGGAAGGATCAAGCCACCAGATGCCCCCCATCTTCCGAGATTTACAAAAAAAAATACAGTTCATAAAGGAAAAGGGTATGTTCACTGCAATTATCTTGCCTATATACAGCATATATATATGTGAATGATCTGTGAAGTCCAGCTACTCAATTCTAATAGCTACTATGAGATGAAGCTAAACCAAAATATTTTCTAACTTATAAAACGTGCCTATCTATGTGTCTGCAACATACTCATGTTTGAGATACATCTTGACTACTACTTATTTACTTTCTTTGTTGTATTCTTAGTGTCATCCACTTTTATGTCAGACCTGGGACACTATTTGAAACTGGCTGACGTTTATGCACCCGACGTTCACCCAGCATGTGCCTTTCTTTGTAAATAGACTCCACAGTAAACATGTTTGTTTTTTTTTTTTTATTTTTTTCATACTGCATTTGAGAATCCAAAGCTGTATAATGACAACACAGAATACAGACAAAAGGATGTCCAAAAAGAGTGTTTCAGAATAAAGTGATACCTCAAACAGTTGAAACATATCTCAGACTTCAAAAGGACTATTGATCAAGAAAGTGGTTACACTTTACCTAACTACCAGTGATGCAGGGGCAATCCCATTATGTCAAGCATTTCTGCTCTCCTTGCGACGCTTTAAAAACAAAACCAAAACTATTCAAAAGAATAAGAAGTGCATATGTGGGCACACTAAGAATTATTTCTACCACCAGACTTGGGAGTGGTTGCAATCTTACAGATGTAATCTCTCCATCCAGTGATACAAATTCTATGAATGTTTATTTTGGCACTCATCTGTAGAAGCTGCATTGATAATGAAAAATCAAATTACTTGCTCTCACAGTCGGTGTGGGCATCATGAGATCAGTAGATGCCTCTTAAAAGAGATTGCAAAGTACTATTGTCTGTCTTTTAGAGCCGTGTTGAAGTCTATGAGAAAGTGGTAGAAATTTTTATAAACTTCACTGTAAAATTTAAATCTGGTAGGTTTCATTACCATTGAAATTCTGCTTGACAGCAGAATTTCTGTAGTTACCGTTACGGAAAAGTAGCCACTTTCAAAGAATTATGAAGGCAGCATTTCCAGGATGGTTCAGGTAGTCTGCAGCTATCCTACATAAAATTATACAGCAGGCTGTCACAGGAAGCAAGATAACCAGTCAGCTTAGTAATTAGTCCTTGAGATTAGGCACTAGCTCTGTTCTCAGAAGCCATACTATTCCATTTGCCATTGTTATGTCCAGCTAATTGATTCCATCTCTCAGAGTAATCATCAAAAGTGCTGTGCCCCACGTAGGCAGCTCTACACCTAACAGGTTCTGAAACTCCTTCAGTGCCACATGGAGGGTCTTTGTGACTCATTTTAATGCACCATTTCAGCATCTCCCCAGTCTCCAAAGCACAGTTGCGTCGGACAGGGTTTGCGTGTCCGCATCCCTTAAAACCTTTGCATGCCGGTGGCCATAGCAGCATGGAAACTCGCCAGGCTGCAAATCCTGCTCCCCAGCAGCTGCGCAAATATTCATGCGGTGGCCTGCACCCTGCTCCCCGCTGCGACGGCGGCTTTGCCAGCAGCATCCAGTCAGGAAGCCTTATGCAGGTGTGCCCGCAGGACCTGTGGCCACCGCAGCATCAGCACCCCCACCAGCCCTTCCAAAAATTCCACTTTCACTGGACTGATTGACAAGCATAATCTGAAGCAAACTGAATGGCACGCTGAAGCATACGACAACAGTGTTTACTTTAATCGAGGCAGCTCTCTAATGGGGGTTGCAGCTGCTTTCTGCATGTGTATGCACACAACGTTCGGGCCCTGCCTTTTTCTTCTAGACTTTTAAAAAACACAGTTTACTAAGGCGATATCCCCAAAACTGCTATTGACATTTTTCCAAACATCTGCTTCCTTTAAGGCTTTACAGAATAATCTAAACAGGTAAGGCACCCATATTGCCTTATACATGGAGCCCTCTTCCCAACAAAGTTATATCATTGAAGACAAAGGCCTTCTTTCACATATAAAGGCAAACCTCCCCCCTGTCTGGCCCTATAATTAAAAAAATCTTATTCTGGTCATCCTTTTTACCTTATTCTAAAATTTTCTTAAAGGCTCTAATACAGAAAAAACTGATGCATATAGCTAGCTATGTGCATGTGTGTAGTCCAATTGAATTAAATGTTTGCTTAGACAATGTAGATTTTAAATATAGGATCCCTGAAAAGTATCCTAGAATAGCACGAATAGAAACTGCAGCACTAGTTCTGTCCTTGACCATCAAGATACAGCACATGATTAAGGCACCAAATAAAAAAAAAAAAAAAATCAGGTTATAGCAACTAAATCCTGTCATCTCTACCTCTATCATTAAGAATATATTGTAGTCATACTGTCTAATCTCATGCTATACTATAATTCAAAAACATTTGTGTACCAGAAAACCCTGTCCCTTACAGTGTAAAGCTTTGAAGAGACTCTGGTCTGATAATTCTGTGCCTTTTTGCATTACAGTCTCTCATTTAATGTCCCATATTAGAGGTTAAATTTATAACTGGACTACTGTGGAGTAACAAACACCAGAGTCTTTGGCAAAATCCTGACTCTCTGAAGAAACAGAATAAATGCATAGAAATAAATGTATCAGAACTAGTAAAGGTCTGCTGTCCCGGATGCCAAACAAAGATTTTAGGACAAGTACCACAAGCATATACAGGGGGAAGATGAAGAGGACAGAAACAAACTGTTTTCTATTTCATGAAAATAAATGAAAAAGGCTGAATTTCTAATTTCTTGCATTCTAATTTCTTTGTAATTTCTTGCTTTTTTTAAGCATCATACTTTTGATACCGTAATCTTATTGAAGTTACTAAAGATTAGAGAGTGAAAACAAGATTAAATAACCTGAGTCAGTGCCTTTCTAGGGCTTTCAGAAAGTACTTCCTCCCTTGGATGCCAGTTCTCCGAGCAGCAACAGGGTCTGATCCAATGTTTGTTTTGTTACACACACCAAATTTTAATAAATACACTAAGAGGAAGCCTGTGAGTAAACACAAGCAACTAACGAAGCGGGGCTTAAGTCTGTGAGGTTGCTGTAGGTAAATGTGGTTGTAGGGCTGATTCTTGTAGCTCGGGCTGCCCCGTCCGCACAGCAAACCGCTAAGAGAGCTTCCTCAGCCTCTGCAGGAAGCCTCAGGTTTGCCTGCACAGAATATAAGCTGTTCCCAGCCACCGCTTTCCCTCCTTTCTGTACAAACACAGAGTACTTTAAACTGTCAGGGATGCTTGGAAACCTCTGTTACGACACCCTGCTCACAGCTGGGCCACCTGAGATTGGGTCGTTCGTGGCCAGGAATCACGACCAAATCCAAGGAACCCCCCGGCACCAACAATAAAATTTGAACCCCGCCAATGCTAATCATCCAAATTAAAAAAACAGTCTATGACACCTAAATTTTCGTTTCAGTCAGCAGCACTCCCAGGTTTTCATTCGGCTCTGACTTAACTCTGTACCCTTATTAAAAATATATGAGAAAAGGTAGGAACAAATCACTTATAAATTCACAGCTATAAGAAGAAAAATTTAAAGGGGGTAAAGAAAAGAAAAGGAAATTCTAGCTCAAGCATGCAATCGTAACTGCCCTGTCTTGTCTTTTCTTTTAATACTGGTTGGCTACAGTAATAATACAACAGGCCAACAGTACTCTAAGTGAGACAGACAACTTGAGCTTTCAAACACCACCAACACTCCACAAAAAAAGTAAAAGGATAATTCTAAAGCAGTACAAATGAGGCAAAGTGATCCGACACAACACTACCTGCCCAAGGAAAAAGATTCTGCCATATTTTGAAGTGTGAGCATTTTAATTCCTGCAGCAAGGACTTTGCCTCCGCGACCCTTTGCAATGCTGATAAATGAAACAACAAAAATGATAGGTATAAATACTTAATACATATTTTGTGTATACTTTGCATATGGCCTTATATAATTTGCAGATATATGGAGAAGCTGTTGAGAATAATCCTGTTCATTCACGGACACCAAATTTTCACACTGACAAAAGGGATCTTCTTTAGATGTCTTAGTGCGGGGCTCTCAACTATTTTTCTTTTATTCATTCTTACAGACAAGGCTGTCAGTATTTTGAAGTGAATATAACTTTCTCAACCAAACTAGTTCTTTATCCTTTTCCTGTTTCTCTATTCAATTCTAAGAATATGCAAGATAATAAGTAGTTTCAAAATTTAAAAAAAAATACTATTTCTGCTTTAAAAAATTTTCCAGAAAAATGTAGTACAAACATATAGAAAGTTTTTTCCCTTTTTATTTCTGTTGGATAGAGTTTGCCAAAGAATTAATGTCTAGGGACTGAACAGTTCAGTATGGACAATAGGCCTGGGACCTCACAGAGCTGCTGTGTTTTCTTCATCTAGGGCCGAGAGAAGACGCCTCAGCTATTTGGAAATGAATCATTCCTATCAACAGCAATAAAAAAATCTTGGGGGGAAAAGGGAGCTTAACATTAACTGAAGTGATGAATTGACTAGTAAACAGTCATTAATTGCTTCCAGAAAGCCTAATTCATATTCAATTAAATTCAAATGGTGCTTTTGTACTGGCGACAGTAAAATACCCCTCTCCGCCTCTCCTCAGCACCTAGAGGTATTGCGTATTGAAGACTGTATTTTTAGCTGATTTGTCTCTTCAGGGCCTTGTTCTCCAAAAAGTGTGTTTTAACTATTCCTCAGATGCATCTGGTCAGAACCTTTATATATATCAGCATGTTTTATCAGATGCAATACCTGTATTAAACAGGCAGATACAATTTAGACTGAGTTTTCAAAAAGAGCCTTATAAATGGAATGTGCAAACTTATAATAAATTTGTAAGATAGATAACAAATTTAACACATTCCAGCTACATAAAAAATTAGGATTTTGTTTATTATAGTGGCTGGTCTTCAAACATCCCTCTCCGTATGAATTTAGTTTAGTCATAGAAAGTAAATAGCAGTTTATAAATGTATTATCATTAAATTCTTGTGGTTTGCATGACCTTTCCATGCCTCAGTAAAACTTTTCTGCTTCACAAGGAACGGCTAATACCTGACTAGATAAAGAAAATCCTCATCAAAAGGTGGGAGTTAACTGGATGCCTTGAAGCACAGGTTCCGAGGAACCAGATCTAAACATTAAAAACAATTTGGTAGAAATATGCAAGACACTCAAACTGAAAGTTGAGGGATGAAAAAATTACCACTGCAAGCTACCAGACATAGCTAGAGATGGAAAATTAACTTTTGCTTAATTAGCTTTCGTGCTCTTAATTTAAATCACACATCCTTTTCACCTCAGACTGAAAAAGGAGAGCTCTAGAAGCACACAGCAGTTACTCAAGCATGTCAGAAAGGCAACAAAAATTCCCCTCCAAGGCTGCAAAGTATCTCACTTTCTTTGGTGCAACCCACGAAACACAGAGGTAAAGAAAAGTGTGTTACTTCTTATGGATGTTCCCTCTCTTTGCTGCTTGAGAACGGAGTTGAGAGGGAAGGGATAGTCATTGCCAGCTGTACAAACCCTAGGGATCCCCAGAAGGAAGCACCCCTGTCTCCATGGGCCAGTTCCAATGGCTGTCATTCTGCTCCCTTCTTTCTACAGCATGTGGGTCCTATAAAGGACAAGCTGCCCATGCGTAGCTCCACCATCCCAGCAGATCAGCAGCAGCTGTGGTGGTAAGCCCGTCTCTCTTCGTTTCTTCCTGACCTTCATTTCTTCCTGTAGCACCATCTGCATAAAGCCTCCAAGGAGAGGGTCTTGAGATGCAAAGATGAATGGCTTTTAGTCTGTCAGGTGCTCATGGCGTAGGTCTGGAGGGAAAAGGGAGACCAATAAAGTGTGGGTACTAATACTCAGACCTTTAAAAGCGGACAAAGACTAAAAGCAGGCATAAGCAGAGATGGTAATTTTGCTCTGTAACTGATTTGGTTGAAGAAACAGGAGGATCTTGCATGATATCCTTCTAGGAAGTCTTTTCCTGATTAGACACAAACAAGGCTTCCCAAATCAGTGGAGCTGACAAGCTGATGAAGCCCATGCAGTTAAACCGAGTGATTTGGCTCAAAATCTACCATTGTCTTTTTTTGCTCAAATCAGAGGAATTCCATAGACGTCTCCCATATTACAGTTTCCCTGACACCAGTAGGGGCCTCCTAAAACAGCCTCTGTGTGTGTAGCCCATACAAGAATGTTGCTCAAGTAAGGGACTTTTTTTCTAATCCTCAGTTTCACTTTCATGAAACATAAAAAATCCGTGACTTATCAGTCTTACTCAATTCGACGTTCTTATCCTGTTGCTCACCTTCAGTGGTCGTCGAGTGCAGATGCAAGCTCACAACAGCTGTGAAAATCATGCTGTTCACAGCAGGGTCCAACAGGACTCACCCCACCCCAAAACTTCTGTCCCTTAAGAGAGTGAGACTGAGATCTCTGTTTTAATGCAGAAAATGGAAAAGACCTTTCTATGACACTGCGTGTCCTCACATGAATTAACTGTGTTCTCTGACCCTAAGCTTCCTCACCGGTAAAATGAGGCCATAATACCTATCTGCTTAGTGACACTTTTCAGGCATTTTGTGAGCACAAAGTACTAAGGTAATAGAGGTGAAAGAGAAGTGCTGCTGCTTCTGATTCCTACCTGAACACTATGGGCACTGGAACTTACAGCAACTTAATTTTCCAAAATTGCACAAAACTGGTACTGGAATTTTACAACAACCTGGATAATGAAAACTTACATAGATGGAGCTTGTTTGATTATCAGTCCAGTACTTCAATAATTATTAATGCCAAGCCTGTATGAATAGGGATTTACAAATATATACATGTACATATACATGTATCTTCCTTTCATGATATACCATGCTGTAACTTACATATCTATTCTACATGCAATGTACCAAGAATTTATCAAACTATGGTCTCAAAAAACAGGTAAGCACAGAGCTGGGGCTCCTGTAACGAAGTCAGCTTGTGGAAATGGTAACCCACAAGTTCCTCACTGAAGTGTGTGAGGAAGCCAATATATGCGGTAGTCTTGCTTTGTGGGACAATTTCCTTTTTTAGTGGTCAGCCTCATACACACTGGTATTGCATTTGACACATCTGCAGTCTCTCCTTATGCTTCTGCAGGGGTACACTGAAATATGTATTTATGAGGGCCTTAAACTCTTAATGAAGAACTAGCTGGTAGCTGTGAACAAGAAACGCCTGCCACGATTAATATGAGCAATAGCACAGCTTGTTTTGACCTCACTGAAGTCCTTCACCTTTTAACGTAAAGCAGGGTAAAACCAATGAATGCTAAACACTGCAACCCTTAGAAGAGGCAAAACACCTAACGGAGGACATTAATTAATATGCATATTACCAGAGTAACATCTATAGGTTTTCATCTTGACTTGAGATGACACAGGGTCTCCATCTCCCCTCTGAACACAGAAGCAAGGGTGAAAAGAGCAGACAAACAACCTTCTGTCCCTGGGTCCTCCTCCCCAAGATGACCAATGTTGCCATTCCTCGCACAAAGCCCAACTGGAAATGGCTATTTTTTGACCTCACAGAGGTCAAGCGTGCCAGACCAGGTGCTTCTCTCCCCCTTTGGGTCAACCAGCAATGCCTGCCAGTCTGTGCTAGATGCAGAATTGCTACTCACTGAGAAAGAGCATGTCCCTCTTTGCCCATCTCTGCAGAGGCGGATCTGGCAGATGTTCCATCCAGTGGGGAGAGCACCGATATCCATTCAGGGCAGCTTAGTACCCACCTGAGGGACCAGAGAGTCCATATGAGACATAGCCTGGGCTGTAATCTGTCTTCTGTTTCAAGCAAGAACTCATTCAAAGCAAACACAACATTCATCAGTGCTTCTCCATAGACCCTAAATTCCAGAATCCACAGGCTGCTTATTAAGTGTGGAGAGGTTTTTTTGAGGAACTTGTTTCCTATGTGAAGGAAATATCTTCATATTAGCAACTTCTGTTCTTTTATTCACATGGCTTTCTCGGTCTTGAGGTATTCTGGAGCACTAGAAATTTTCTCTCTATTTCAGGTTATCCACTAAAAAAGAAAGCAAAAGCTTCACTGCACTTCTGCCACACAAAATTTAGTCATCTGACTGTTAACAGTGCTGAGCTGTTGACAAGAGAAATGCCTTATACAAATTTAAACTGGGGGGGGAAAGCAGCAGGAAGCTGCTCTGTGTTCAGTAACTTCAACATGAAGCTGTTCAGTCATGTTTTGTGTTTAAAAGAAATAAGCAGAATTTACTTTGAGCTTGGCAAGAAGAGTGGAAGTGATGTTCCACCGTAAACCCATGTGAAATGGTATGTGCAACGTAAGGAATTTTTGCCTTTTAAAGAGACACTGTGGAAAATTGGTTCAATTAGCTGTTCTTCAGGTAAGAGGCTCTTCAGTTTTACTGAAAAGCAACCTTCAAGAAATCACCTGCCATTCTGCAGGCTGGCAGCACACTCGACTTTTGGTATTTTTACTGTGATCAGTAACCAGCTGGAGCGTTGGTCACTGAGGGGAAGCTCTTGTGTGCTATTCATGCCTTTATCTTGCAGCTAAAGGAATTAATTTCACAAAGAATTTCTCTTTTACCCTGAAACAAAGGACAAAAGATTATCAAAGAGCCACAACCAAATAAATATTTTACCAATACAGACCATATGGGGTTGAGTAGTTCTTTCATGCTTTCTGCATCTCTGCTGTGCATCTTCTGGATTTCCTGATGAAAGTCAGGAGTTTGAAAGTTACTCACTTTCTCTTGAATCCTCTTCCCCTTTTTGGCACATCTGCAGCCTCAGTGGTCTGAGGCAGTGAAGGCAGTGAAGAAGGGAGGTGGGTTGGGGCCAAGGAACGGGACAGGTAAACTGGCAGACAGGATGCTTCATGCTGTTTCTTATCACTCAAAAAGACCTACCATTGCCTCAAATTGGACTAGCATTTCTACAGAACGCAGGCTTTGTAGTACAGATATAAGACTCTCTGTATCTTATTAATGTCCCATCTATACTATGCTTTTTATTTCTTACTGCTCTTCCCAATAAATGGAAAAAAATAGTGAGATCCAAGAAAGAAGTTAATTTCCATAAACTATGAATTCTAAACATACAATCTCCTACATCTTTTTGCTAACTCAAGGCATTTTTTAAAAATCATTAAGTCGGTTTTCCTTTCCCCCTCCCAGTCATCCAGTTAGGCTAAAAGAGCTCATACAGGGTTAAAGAAACACTGTCTTCTCATTCTGAAGAAAAGTTCTTAGTAATTTTTAGTTCCCAGACGTTAGTGCTTTAAAATAGGAGCACAGTTGGCTAGAAAAAAATGGTAGAATTTTCCGGTCAAAACAAGAAGAAAGATGCTCTTAAAAAACCTGTATTAAAACTCTAAAGCAGTAGGAATTTTGATTCACTGATAAAACTAGTAAAATGTTCCAGACAAACAGATAATCTTTAAAGAAAAGTATTATTTAACCATATACCGAATTTTCTAGCAAAATTTAAGGGGAAGTCAGCCTTGATCAGAGGGGATAAAACTGGGAGAGATGGTAGTGTCATGGAGCTGATTAACTTTTTATAAGCTTTCTGTACCATTCTTCTTTTTTTTTCAAGGGATTGCATAAAATAAAGTTTGAATAAAAGTTCGCTTTGTGCAATATGTTGGTAAAATAACTATTTACAAACTGCGAGAGAAGCGACCAGAGAATTTTTCCACCTCCTCTATGTTTGCCTTGTGTGTGGTACAATAGATAGAATTTATGGATTCTGAGTGGGATCCTTACCTGTACTCTCACATTGTAATGTTGACGGGAAGGGCCAGAACTGTGTGAAACTCACAGCTTTGCCTGAGGAGACAAGATAGATACGGCTGACTGTGTGTGTGGCTTCTCCTGGACCACCTCAGATCTCGATGCAGAGGAGATGGCATGCTGCAGAGAATCCAGGCAAACGAGGGAGAGAGCTGTAATTTAAGGTACCATCCCCTCCGCTGACCTCACTGCCCAGAAGTTTCCAAATTCTGCCAGGGAACTTTTTTGTCTTTGGAGGTGGTCAGCACAGCGGGGACGCAGCTGTCTGGGCTGAGCTATTCCCCTCTCCCCGGCCGTTCTGCTGTATTTCTGACAAGTGAGGACAGAGTCTTCTTTTTGGAGTTCCTTGCCCAGCTGCACCCCCGACTTGTTACACGACAACACACAGCTCACACAGCCCCGTCTCCTACTCGCGAAACACAGGTAATGGGTGAAATCTTAAAGAGCTCTGTGGTCCAGTACTTACATCCTTGAGTAAAAACAGTTATACGGGTGTGAAAAAGTTGCCTTTATACACGGTCACCAAACCTGGAGTCAGGAGTTTAAGTTTTGGGGCTTTAACGTTCAACAGAAACAGGGAGAAGGAACTACACACAGTATTTCAAGCCACACAATGTATCCCCAGATAAAAGTTTCTGTCAGTGGATCTGTAGGTGCTTCTAAAAATAAAGTGCTTTGGACAATTATGGGTTTAAACATTAGGTGGACATACATGGCATTCAGTTTATTGAAATCAAATGCAGGTTTTCAGCATAAAATGCTGTTATTCTTTTAGTATACTCCTTTTTCTCTTTGTCATTTCATCTACAATTTTAAGTCTGAAAGCTTTCAGGTTTTGTCAGATGGGAAGAAAGACATACGTAACTGAGCTTAGTTCTAGTTTGGGCTTTCATTTAAGATACGTCTTTAAAGCATTTGAAAGTGAGAAAGCTGTGCTGCCACGGGCTTGCGAAACAAATCCAGAACAAAAAAATTTAAAAAAGCACTCCTGCTCAACAGAAGTGTCAGAATAAATATTTTTTAAAATATTTACATCCACAAAGCAGTTTATAATCTCTAATGCATCATCATATCCTGTGGATCAACAAGCACGTATAGCTCCAATTTTACTACAGGATAAGGAATAAGTTTGACTGGACTGGACATTAGTATCACAGCATGCATGGACAATATAAAGTGTTTTAACAAACAGCAGCAAAATTAATGCATACGCTACTTAGTGAACCCACAGAACCTGCAGTCGGTTCCTGCTATATCCCAATTCACTAAGCATAACCAAAACCGTGGTAAGTGATAAGATCAGCTTGATACACCCTATTTTTCAGCCTTGTGTGGCTGTCGTTGCTTTTCTCTTCTGAATAATCCTATTGATACCTAAAAGCGATGACTACAATTTAATCATTGAAATAATTACAATGCCACTCCTGCTACAGGCCTGACTCTGCAGTAAGACGAATATACGCAACCCCCTTTGCAGAAACCAACTACCCTTAAGGTTAGAAGAGTGTTTGGCATCAGCAAGCACTGCAGAACAGTGCGTGGCAGTCAGCAGAGAGCTGGCAAGAAGACATTCAGGTTTGGTGGTCCCTTTCTCCAGCTGTTCTCTTCAATTTTTCCTACTCTTAATTATAAAAAAAGTATATATATAAAAATTTTGCCGAACAATGCCACAGTTGCAGCCCTACATCCACAACCAGGATATTTATAGAATACTCCTCTAATGTTACTTTTAAAGCAAGCATTTGCTGTGTTTCTCGCAAAGTTATGCTGCATTAATCGTGATTGGAAGCAGAGGAAGTCTGCTCAATACATGTCAATATTGCCCACGCCATGGAAAACACCTGAGCAACAGCTCCCGCAGCGAGAAACGTCAGCAGTAGTCCCAGGCAGATGAACTGAGTTGTAATGCGCTGACATACCAAGCCTCGCTTGGTCGTGGAGTAAATCGGTGAGGCACTGCTTGTGTAGCGTATACGCTTTTCCTTCCTCACCAAGCAGAAGGTGATTAAAACTGGCATAGCTAATTTACAGTTGGTAAATGTACGGCCAGTTGTTTTGCAAGGCAAAAACCAGGGAACTAATGGCTGTCCTGAGTCAGCAAACTTTCTTCTGGAAGACCCTTGAGCCATCTCCTACAGAGGGCATTAAGGAAAACCAGTCCACATGCAGCATAACTGAAAATCCTCTTACCAAGGCACCTGAAGATTTTATCTCAATAGCTGCTCTGTCAGTTTTGTGGGTTTACAATTGCCTTCTTTTAATTTCAAAAGAATGTTTCAAATTGCTGTGAGAAGGCTGTACAAAAGAGCATGGCACTATGCAATTAACTGAGCACAGAAGGAAATATTAAAAATTAATATATACAAAGATTTGATAAGAATACAAAACAGAACTGGAAGAAAGAAAAATATATTTGCTTAATCACTGCTTTATAATAGCATGTATTGGAAGTAAACTTAGTTAAATTTAGAAATTAGCATGGTTTTTAATTAGTAGCACGCTTCTATATGGTGTATGCCTGTGTACTTCTTGGAATGAAAGCTCGGAGTTGTTTATCTTGTATGGAAGTGTAACTTAGAAGGTCACACTTTAAATTATTTTTTTTTTTCAGCTTTTCTGTACTGCAGCTTCTAGCCCAAATTTTCCAACTCAGACTACAAGTAAAACACTGAGGGAGAGAAATCATGTGGGTTCTCCTTGCATGAGTAACAGCGTACAAAACCCACCTATCACCCTGCTCCGCTCCACAGGTGTTCGCTACCTTTATTCTCAAGCAGCCCAACAGGCTACTTAAACAATTCTATCTAACTGTTTCCTTATTTTTAATCTTGCATTTTGTGGCTTCTCATGACAAGGAAATAGGTCCAAAAATTTGGCTGCGTTTCCCAACTGAGCTGAGGTCTGATGATCGATGTTTTTTCTACATGGACAGACAATAAGATGTTTGAATTGGAAAAAAAAAAAAAAAAACCGAATAAGATGTGGTTGCCTTTACTACTGTAAGGACTGTGGAAAGGAGCAGCGGTGTTGATATTGGACGTAGGCTGCAATGTCGTGCTGGTTGCCCTAGAATGAAGTGGCAAAAGTAGGATAAAGTGAAAGTGGCAAAAGCTGAATGAGCACCCCACGCCGCAAACCCTACGCTTGAGAT
>VXBH01002515.1:205661-228437 GCA_013400035.1 Rynchops niger | reverse complement strand
TGGATTTATTTAATTTTCGCCATTGTGCACCAAAGACCATTTTTAAAATTTCTTCCTAAATGTGCATTTAGTACAAGCATTGTCTGTGATTTCTGAGTGTGTCAGAATAAACTAATTAAATTTCACACAACCTGCAAATCTTGTGTAGATACTAGGGAAATAGGGTCCGATGCCTGCTAGTTCTGGGTATCCTATCTGGGTTTGAAATCCTTTCAGTGACTTTCTGCAGCAAAGCAGAGAGCTTCTCCTCACATCTGCTGGTCTGTCTGTGTGCATTTCATCCTGGCTGTTCAGAAAACAAAGAGCTAACAATTAGCAGGCATTTGTGATAACTTTGAAAGAAGTCAAGTCCCAGCTTTGCATGGGAAATGTAGACCTGGGAGGGAATTCGGCTTGCCAAGAGGGCTTTCAATGTCTGTGTAGCAAGATCACACTTTTCAAGATCACTCTGTTCCTTTTTCCCACCCGCCCTTATACTTAATACACATATACCTTGCACCTTCTGCAACAAGCAGAGCAAAGTCTGTCCTTTCATGTGCGATGCTTACTGATTTCTGAGAACCGTCTTTTGAAAGGACTGTGCAAGGTAGGAAAATTTTGAAAAGATATTATATGAGCATGTAGCTAGGAACTATTGTTAATGCAAATTTCTAAGTGAAAGTCAGTGAATTAAAAAACTAAGTTAATTTTTGGCAGTAGATAATTATCTATTGAGATCTGATCTGGTAAAGTACTATGCACCAGTCATTGCCACAGACTTGGTTATCAAAATAAGCCCTGGATTTCAGAGGGATTGAGCCAATGCTTCGTGCAGTAAAATACAAAAATCAGTTTTTCTTACAAATAGTATTCACAAATTTTCAAGATAACCAGGAAAAGAAAATTACGGAGGGTAAAATATGTAAGGTCAGATTTTTAAAATGGAGCAAATGCGCAGTGAACTATTTCTCTCTGAGTGCATTTTAAAGCTTCTTTGCACAAGCCAACAAACATACATTGGCACTTATAATTAGTAAAAAGGGTAAAAAAGAAACAAGCCAAATGCATAAGACCAGGGTCTAATGTCAATATTTATACTATCTTAAATAGACGTAGCATTGATGGTTACTAGTAAGATGAGTTTTTTCTTGAATGCATGACTACAACACAAAAGGGGTATTTAGAAATGTGTTGATGGAAATCTTAGGACCACCAAATCCTGGTTTAATTAGCTAGTAGGATTTAGGGGGGAAAAAAAGAAGGCTGTTTCTTCCTGTGACTGTGTACTTGTATGTAACCCGCTTCAATATATGATAAAATTCATCAGAAGATTTCAATCCATTGTAGGGTTTTTTTTAAATATAAAATATGTGCCTCGAATGACTCTCTCATAGGTTTAATTCTTTTGTCTTAGAATTTAAATATTCAGATAATGGTAGCTCACTTAACTTCCGAAGACCTAAACAAGGACTAAGTCAATATATTTTATGTAGATTTACTCAAGTAGACTTAAAAAGAGAAGGTAGCTCCATATGAGCAAAAAAATTCCATGGGATTGTTTTCAAAATCCACTGACAGGTTAACATTCCCTGGCAGTAGCTATGTAGATATTCTTCAATGAGATTCTGTTTTAGGCAAATCTTTCTGTTACTGGGTACAACAAATAAAACAATTCATTAACTGCACAGACTTTATGCTAAAACATTACTCTGGAAAAGTCAGTCATGCCCAGATATCTGGAAAACACTTACTGAGTACAAAAATCTTGTCATGTTTCTGAACAGGGCAGGAAAAAAAAATAAGTTTTCTTCTGTTACCGTGTTGGTCTGGACATCGCTCGTCTCTCAGAGACTAGTTTGGCGGGTCTTCCCCAGCAATGACTGCCCAAGGAATTCGCCAGCAGAAGCAATCTTTCCCTCTGGAAATTCTTCTGTAGTGATGCCTCTTGCACCGTAGGCAGGGTCCGGCGTATGTATCCACCAGCCACACTACTTGTGCTCCCCAGAGACATACATTTTAGAGGCTGCTGGGTTTAACCACTTGCACAGAGGGACTGGTTCTTTAACCTATTCTGCATGAAGAAGAGTAATTCCTGTGTGCGAGCCAAACAATTTTTATTATCTAATCGGGGTAAACCTTTCCTTTTCCCTACCATTCTGCTTCAGAACTGACAAGTTATTAAACTGTAGCTATTTCCTTTAAAAACTCCACATTAAAGAAACAGGAAATACAAGAAAATGCACAATTCCTGCAGCAATGTCCGCGTCCCCAACATATCATCACTGATTCATCTAAACTTTCAATAACCAGTCCTACCTTAACCGGCAGCGTAAATAATGTAGGTTGTGGGATGAGTGGGGAGAAAGGCAGTGCTGCAGTAGACATTCAGTGAACTGAAACGGTCTGAGCCCAAAATTGAAAAACAAAACTTTTCATGGATTGGCCTGGAGCCAGAACGAAACCATACTTAAGAATCAGAAATCCAGATCAACCCCTGTTAATTTGCAAATTTCTTTCCAATAAATATGTTCTTGACACAGTAGGGAGCTTTACTTGATCAGTGTTGGTTAGACCTACTTAGGAACATGCTGCCCACAGCAAGCTATTTTAAGAACATTTTAAATTGCAAGAACACATTTGCAAGACACCTGCCCCTGTAAGAAGTTACCCAGGAATAGTAATTAAAACCTTTCTTTGAAGTGCAACAGAGAATTTCAGATAGATAGAGTCAGGAACAGTAAAATGAAACAGCAGAGAGCACACGATAATTGATTTCATAACTAGATTAATTTAAAGAAAATATATTGGTTGCAAAATCCATGATGAATAATGATGTGTTTTCAAATCTCTGACTCCTTATAGATAGATGAATGTCTGCACCATCCCTGCATTTATTTGTAACGGGGTGCAGTTCTGGAAGTCCCAGTCTGAACTGGAAAAGGTGACAAAAATCACTTATATGGTGGGTAATACAAACATATTTCATGAATGCTATGCCTATGAACCAATCATAACACAAAGTTAACCTGATACATATTGAATACCTCCCTGAGGATGACACTGCAGTAACATTTTGGACAACTTCAGAGCTTTCTAATGTTCAGGAGTCAGTTTCTGGTGTCTACACTGAGTGGAAAAAACGGGCTGAATAATTTGGACAACTGGCAGCCTGTGAGCTGTAGAACAATTTATAATGGGTGTTGCTGTACCTGATTAATATTTACAGGTTTAGTTGTTCATTTGTTAAACTGGGAAGGACCAGAACACCAATAACTAATGCCACTATATGCATGCAAGTCTTTTATAAATTTTTTTTGGTAAGTCCAAGTGAAACCCAAAAGGTAGAAATAATAAAAGGCTTAGACATTCTTAACAAATCACCATATTCTTCTTCTGGCTTTATACATCTTTATTAGTTACCATAATCTATTGATGAGGGAGTGGTTTTGTTACATGTTTGATTTATTGTTCAGACCCGGCTGAGCCTTTACTTCAGCAGGGATGCATCATGGTGCAGCTAAATAGAATTTAACGCACCAAAGCCATTGTCAAATATCTTACCACGTCCCATGGCCATGCAGCGTGTGCGTCCCGCACCGTCACATACAGAGTGGGGATTTTCATTTTAGGACAGCAGTAGAGACAAAGTTGTTTGGATGAATAGGACGATGTGGGTAACGCTTCCATGTTGCTACAGCACATTTGAATTTTTCCATTGTGCCTTTAGAACTGCTTCTTCTTAGTCTGTTTGAACAAATGAAGGAAGTAGCCAAGGCCTTTTCTTTGCCAATAAAGAATATATAAGTGTGTAGTTGACTGACATTTTCACAAAACAGCATTTACCCTTGTCACTCCACTTAAGAGTGCTATCTGTCATTTGTATCAAATTTTGTTTCGAGCTGAAAGGAAAGATGATTATCTTGTCAAGCAACGGGTAGAGAAGCGATCCATTAGATCCCCTTCACTGTGGAAGTATATACTAGCAGTATACTGCTGAAAAAAGATACCCTTAAAAAAACCACACACATTTTCATTATTGAAATAGTATTAAAATGAGTCTTCCAGGGACAAAGCTAAATTTAATATGAGCTTATAGAATGCCCTGTTCCTGTTTAAAGCTTGTAGAATTTACCATCATCACTGACCTCAATTCTAGCAATTTATTTAAGATAAGTTTTATTGCGTCTGGCTACACATTAGCTGACCGACTTAATCTGTTCTCATTGGAGAAAGAAATATTCAGAGAATATGACCTACGTCCTTTTTTGTGTGTGTGTGACAACCTGTTATTTCCCATGAGGAACTAATGCCTCACAGAGTGTGCTGGAAGGACAGAATTTGTACAGGGGAGTGGAATACTGTTACCAGATGCTGGTTTCGTTCACATTCTGGCTTCCAAACGTAAGCGTTCGTCCGTCTCAGACTTCACCCAGTCAGTGGCAAAACCCCATTTACCCAGAAAGCCGAGCTGTCACCTGCTAAATGATTTGGACGTTTGTAATTTTCACATCCAGTAAGGAGGGGAGATGCTCACCTAATACCGATTCAGAATTCAGATACAGAGTTGAGAAGTCCAAGGGCCCTGTATACCAAAATTCTTCCTACTGTATCAATTTTTTAATCTCAAAGGCAGGTAAGAAATTTAGCGTAATTGTGATAAACATCTTTACCAGACGTACTGATGGTGGTCATCACTGTGTTTGATCTTAAAAAATTACTGATTTAAATTTTTTAAAGAATATTTTAATACTTACTTTCTGGCTTAGTCATGTGACTTACTTTACTCGTATCTCCTTTAAGTTTGTAGTTCAACTTTTGGATAACAGATAGGATGACTTTCTAGTTAAACAAAATTGAATATCTGAAAGTGTAGTATCACTTTTAACTTTCAAAAATTGACATAAGCAATGGAGCTTATAGATAAGTGGAAAAGTTATTTTAGGATCTGCATCCATCACCTGCAGTGAAGTTTAAAACCCATGCTTCAGTCTAAGAATTTTTTAATGCAAGGGCTCACCTTAAAATCACAGGGATTTCTTTTAGAAGTAAGGACTACAGGAGTATTGGTGTGTCTGTAGCATCGGATATTTTGGCTAGTTATATGTGATTTTATCCAGTTCTAGCTGATTCCATTGAAATTGGGTTTTTTTCCATCTAACTCATAAACAATGTGGTTCAAAGTTGTTCCTCATGTTGCAGACTACCATTGGAACACGCTGAGTGTATTGCTTAATTCAAATACTGGTGAAATGTGTATTTTATTTCTATCTGCATAAATATGAGTGTAAGGGAATGAAGTTAAACTGAAGTAACACCGTCTTTAAACAAACTCACGGGTCAGTATTTCAAATTGAAAGCGAATAGTTAGAATCAGACCCCTGAGTAAGGGTCAGCTTACTCGTTATCAGGTGAAGTCAGGGATACTCGCCTGTCAAAGTTCGGTGCTGCATAGTTAAATTCCGAGACAAAACCATCCGAATGATGCACCTCAGTTCCTCAGTTCTGGGGCCGCCTTTAAGATTGCTAATTCTCCCAGAGGCTTAGAATTCAGCAAAATCTGAGAAAGCGGGCCTGCATGGCATGCTTCAATCTGGGATCTCGCAAATAATCTCTCATTTTGCAACTACCCATTTTTCAGTATCCAGAGAAAGACAGATAACACAAAATTTCTCCAAAGACGTCATCTATACTGTGTATCTCTGTTATTCCCACAGACATCTGCAAAAAGTTAGATATTTTCAAGGAAAAAAGTTAAAATTTATAAAATATTAGTTCGGCTCTTGAAATAAAGTTCATTGCAAAGATCAAAGGAGCTCAGGCTAAACTTCTTAAAAGTAATTTTATTTTTTTTTTTAGCTTGAGCTAAAAATTTATCAGAGGGATTGATAGATTAATTTGTGGGAGAAGATGAGAATCAGTCATACCTTAGCCAACTTCAACATGGAGATATAAAGGTCTACAAAAATTTGTACATTCAAATTATTATTTTTTTATTTCATAGATGCATAATCAAAACATACATTAAATTCAAAACAAAAAAAAACCCCAAAATAAAACAAAACAAAAAAACACATGTAGACCTAATAGACTCAATTTAAAACCCACAGAAATTGAATTAATCTTTTCAGCAGGCTTTGTAATCTGGTGCATTTTTTGAGACTGTGCAGGAAAACGATGTGGATTAGGCTCTGGAGTAATCTCATAGGTGTTGGGAGCAGGGTAGGGAAAACGGGAATTTTTTCATTTAGCCCGAAGAATACCCATGGAAAACTTAGTAAAGAAGAATCCTGCGATTGCAGGAAGAGGACAGTTCTATTCAGTCAATTCTGATTAGGACTAATAATGTTTTATACTTCAATAAGTGAATAAACATTTCTGTGTGAGTAATTTATAAAATTCTCTACGGCCAAGTATTTGGTGTGAGGAAGGAATATGTATGAATCTTTTTTAAAGAAATATGACAACACTCAAGTTTTTCCTCAATGAGTATTTTGATCAGCCGTATGTTTCTCTGTTTCCAGCTGCTGCTGCTTTTTTTTATTGTTGATGCGCTCCCAGCTGAAAACTTATCACGCCAACTGTTGATTGCAGGATCTGCTAGCAAAGCGGTTGCCTGCCCGTTCCTTTCATCTCCTTCCTGGTGCAGAATGTTTTTAGATTTTCAGAAACCTACCAACCATTCTTCAGGAACCCAGTCCCCAGGAGACCTGCCACGTCTTTGGCATCGGTCTCCCCACAATTTGGAGCACATTCTGATTGTTCACCCAGTCCTGCAGGATTAAGAGCGTGTCCCCTCAGCAGTGCTGTCGGTGCTTACGTCGGGTTGGTCTCCTTGAAGTAAAGCATTTCTTTCCTTCAAAAATGTGCTTATTCTGCATTTAATGGGAAAAAATATTTTAGCCAGTGCAATAAATGAAAATTAATTAAAATGCAATTAAGTCAATTTATGACAGACTCTTATCTTTAGAAATTTCAGACTATTATTCTGAGGAAATTAGGCATAGTCTCTCTATAATTAGTGAGAAAATGTACTGAAATGGATAATGCATGTCAGAGGCTGCCAAAATACTTGTTTTTAAAACAAAGATCGTTCAGGGAATGTCCCAAACTCCCAGTTTTATGGAGCTTCAGAATTTGTTTGCAGACCTTTACATTACCAGGCCTGCATAATTACAGGGATTAAACCGTGCCTGTAAGGCTGCCTGCTTTCTCCCGATGCTTTCCCTCACACACACACTGCTAATGCCAGTGCGGCTACTGGTACTGATAGTGGGAGCCCTATCATAGAAGAAGCTCCAGGCAGCTGCCAGCACTTTAAATATTGGTTGTCTAAACCTGTTCAGAACAGGTCTATACACAATAAGCAGGTGATGCTGGGGGTTGGAAGGCATCTTTGCCTTCTCTACTGCAAGGTTCCCAGTGAATCAGTATCAACAATGGTTATTTCTCCCTTCCTTTCTCCCCTCCCAAAAGCTTACCCTGCAACGTTCGTGTGGAGTTTTCCCTTTGTTTCAAGATCCTTTTATACCTACGGCTTTGCTTCTGTGAGGTGCTGATTCTTCATCTGATTCAACCCATTTTTCCCGTCTCTCTGCCCTGCTCCCCTGTTGCAGCATGTTGGAAAACCGTGAAGAGCAGTCTGAGAGTGGGAGAGGCTTTAATGCATCAACATGAAGTCAGCCTGTAGCCTGTTTGCTCCCCCTCTCATTTTCTTATCTGGCCACCCTGAAGAGAAGCTGTGTACTGCTACTGAACTTTTTAACAGAGAGAACAGATGAAGCTGGAGAGACGTTAAGTAAAATGCAGTGTCTGCCTTCCCCCATCCCACTTCTGTTCTTATCAGTGACAGTTAAATTTTCTACTTAATCAGAAAATGTTTCTTTCAACAGCTGGTTTGCTTTGTGCATTTGGTAGCATTTGATGTATTGTTACAGGTAGTTAACTTGTCTCGTTAACTAGTAGGGTCTGTGGAGAAATCTACAAAATCTACAAAAAAACCCCATTAATTATATTATCTACAGTTTCTTTTATTCGTTCATGATAAACTTTGTCTATAAATGAGCTGTGGCAGCAATGGTACTTTATCAGCAGATTGTCAGAATTGCCCTGTCCTGCAAGTTCCTGGTGGTAGTTCTGTAAGCTTTGCACAGCTCTGCTTTCAGTCTCTCATCGGTGGATTTTTCACATGGGATGTTAACTTCAGGCAGCCCCTTACTGCACAGCCTTGCCGGTAGTTTGAACTGATTAGATTTTGGGTTATCAGAGCATGCCAAATCCTGACTCTTTGGGTTCGTGGCGCAGCTAGGATATGCAGCTTTGAAATAATACCTCCCTTGGCCTAAATCCAGATTAAGCTGCAGTTCATGCACTGCCCTCCAAAACAACAGGCTTTGTTCGGACAGAAGTGATTGTATGAGACATCAGATTGGCAGGTCAGAGAACATCAGTGCTAACACACCCTGATCTTGTCTGCTGACACTGCTGTTTAGTTTAATTCTTGTTTTTTATGTCGTGTCAGAGTATAAAAACCCCTTACTGATGCTAGTGCGCTTAGATGCAAGCATTCTGCAGCATCAGATCCCAAATACAGCCAGTTTTCAATTCAAAGAAGTCTTGGAAAAGTTGTTAGATTAAGCAAACACAGAGATATTGCAAAAGTTTTAACATATCTATACTCATTTACAAGAGATCAATGAGGTAACGGTAAAGAAAAGCTGGATATGAACATACCTGCTTCAAATATATTTATAACTTAAATTCTTAAGGCAGAAAGGCTTAGCAAACACAAAGTAGGCGACTAAACATGTTTTTCTGTATATCCACAATTCTTATGAAATAAGCATTTTGAACTTAGAAACTGCTTCCCATTTTGAAGAATTAAAACTTTTTCCTATCCTGAGATAGAGTAACCTGAATGGAAAATTCTAACGGAGTTCAGGAATAATATTTCCAAATGGCAGATTTAAGAGCTTTTCCTTAAACTGTATTTTAAACTAATTCCAAAGGGACTCTTTAAAATGTAGTGTCACTCACCTGTCTTCAATTCCGCACTCTTCTCTTACAAGAGAATTAAGTGGTGGAAAAACAGACTTTCAAATGCATAAGACAGAGACAGCTTGCATGCTAGTTGTAATGTTAATTAAAGACACAAGTGTTAAAAAGGACAACAAAAGGTGCTCTCTTGTGGTATCTTGAAATGTGATGAAGTGCTTAGTTCCATAATGGTTTCTATTCTATTTATGTGATACGGAAAAGCGTGCCTTCCTGTCTTCACTCCTCTTTTTGGACAGTTCTGGGTTGTACATTGTTAAGTGACTTGATTGCACAGATTGATAACACAGTAACACCCGAAGGAGTGCAGCTACAGCTTTGAAAAGCTTTACCTGAGCACAGCTTCTTCAAAGACTACTTACAAAATGTTATGCCACCAGGGTGGCTGATGACAATGAATGCACTTGTCTTTGGTTAAAGATGTTGTAGACGACATAAATAAATAACTTTTCCTTTGCTTTTTTCCTCATCCCCAAAAATCCAGTAGCAATCTGGAAAAAACAAAACAAAAAGGCCCCAGTGCTGATATAACATTAAGGCATCAGGTTTGAATACGGGTTTGGAAATGAAAATTAAAGGTACAGTTTACAATTCCCACAGTTGACAACGTCGTCTGATCAGTAAGACATATGTTCGGTGTTGCGAATGACTGACCTAGTCAATGTGTTATAGATATAGTTATCTACATACAGTTATACAGTTATCTAGATATCTTAAGCTTATTAGACACGTTTCAGTCTTGTCGTTTGGCTACTGTACAGCACCAGGTACACAGTAACAGAAATGCCTTCAAATATCTCCCTCTCTCCCCCTGGCCCTCTTTTGTTTAAAATAAATAAATTTTAAAAAACCAAACAAACAAACCCCACAAAATAAACCATCCACCAAACAGTAGAAGCATGGCACTGTGAGCAAAGTAAATTGCAAGAGGCTGTCTCCAGTTTTGTAGTGACTAGCACTTTCCTCCTGAAAATCTGTCTCCTTGGCAAATCTGCTGCCCAAAAAAACCCCTCTGCAAATATTTGTGCAAATGGAAATAGATTACAAGAAGGTGGCGGTGTGATTTCTAAGTATGAATGAAGCTGATGATATATTTTTATAACAGCAGATGTTTGTGGTTTAAATCTCTTCCTTCGGCATCACAGGACAAAGACACTGACGAAATCCAGAAAATGAGAATTTAAAATAAAGTCACTTGAGAATATGCTTCTACTGTGGTATATAGGATACATCCCTAGATCAGCCATCCTCCCTCTTGGATTTTGTTGATGCACTGGTAAGGCAAGTCCTGAATACATTATTGCTTTATGAAAAATAGTTAAGCAAACACTGCGTCTGCTCTGCAACCGTTACAGGCACAAAATTAAAAAATGGGTCCTTTGTCAGGGCTTTTTTTCAGATCTCATAGCCTAAGGGGTAAAAAATCAACTCACATTAGAGTTACTGTACACTGTACTGTAAGATTGATATTCAGATGTTTTACATAACAGTGTGAAGCTTCTGCCTCAGTGTTGGGTTTCTATTTCAGATCAAGCAAATCACAGTAAAAGATTATACTATTCCCACAGATGCCTTTCCAAGAAGTTCCTTTATGCAGAGCTGGAGGGGAGGCAAGATGTTGGCATAGCTGTTGACCTAAAAACCTGCTATGCCAACATATTGTCATCTTTCCTGTCTGTTTGCGGCAGAGGGATATTCTACATTGTAATGGGCATTTGGAACAGCTTCTGTCCTTATAGATAACTTGAAATGCCATTTCTATGGCCCTGTGTTTGAGTCAATGTGGCAAGTGTTTATTAGTTGCATAACTACCGAAGGAGAGACAGAATTTGAAAGATTTTTTTTTGTTACTCAAACGACAAAGAGCTTAACCTGCTCTGAAACAGTTAGTGCAGAGGTGCACTAAGAAAGGGGCTGGGGAGGCCTGGGGACGCTGTCAGGGGACAGGGAGAGGACTGAATGTTTTCACTGCCTGACCTGTACGTGTTTGCAGAGAGATTATGAGTTGTCGGTTAGCAGCCCGCACAGCAGCAACTCCGTGTACGTATTTTTTCCCTAATTCTGATTGTACACTCCTTCCCTATGTACTTTTAATGTTTGTACTTTCTGTTAAAAGCCTTCTGGTAAAGGCTTTTGACCAAGGAGAATACAGCAGAAGTCAAAAAATGAATGAGAACTCACGAAAGAAATGTTGTAGCTGCACTTCATTGATCTGTTTCCAATACTTTAAATAAGAATAAAAAAACAGTAAAACGTGATCTTGAAGAAGGTTTCATGATTGCTCTACAGGGAACCTCAAGAAAAATTTAAATTACACAAATGATGAAATTGCTACATGTACTTATTCTACATCAGATGTTACTTCACAAAATTAGAGTTCTGCTTGGGGAATCTAAAATTAGAGTCTTGATCAGGAGTAGTAGTGCTACACAAAAAAATCCATAATGAAGCAGAACTTGATTTCAGGTTGTGTACGTTTGCAGTAGTTCTTTTACACTCACAACTCTTCCTGTCACTAAGGTGTTGAGTTTGACNTGTTGTGACGAGGTTGTGTCATTGCCAAACCTAACACTGGGTTAGTATCTGCACCCACCATAACAAAGGGATTACCAGTGAAATGTTCCTATCACTTTCAGCTATCTCGTATTCAATTTTATTTAATCTCTTAATCTCACTTAAGCCGTGTATCTGCAGTAGGAGGTCACACAGGTAATCTATAAACTTCTCATTTTAGTATTCTAATGCACACATAATCACAAGCAGAGCAGCGTACATAACGTAGTTGTAGAAAATTCTGTCATTCTTGCAAACATACAGAACTCTCCTCTCCTGATGCACTCTGAAATTAATCTGGTATATAAATAAGAAGGTGTGAAGGCCAAAACACATTACACTACTTTTTTCCTTAAAGCAGGATGCAGAGACAACTAAAAATTCAGCTCCTGTGCCAAGCCTGCCGTGGGTCCACAGAGCAGCTGTACCTTTCTTGCGGCAGGATGACTTCTTGCTCGAAAACAAGAAGTAGCGTCCCATTATTTGAGTGCCTACCCTGTTGTTACTGGACCTTTTATCAGGGCTTACTGTTCTAATAATAAAATAAATCCTGTGTGGTTTTCTGAAAGGAAAAAATGGTGGGGGGCTATCTAACCTGTTACGATGAGTTAAAGAGAAATGGAGAAAGGTGTTTGATATAGGAAAATAATTATATTGATCTGGTCTTCGTTTTAGTGGCAATCAAGTCTTCAAGTAGCTGCAGTGGAACCAGTGTTGTCTCTAGCACCTCACCCGCAGAGATGGCAAAACGCTTGTTTCTGCCAAGTGACAACTCATCTCTCTCAAGCATTAAAAGACAACTCAGGCCTCTGTATTACTGACTTTTAAATACTGTGTTTCGTCTGCAGTTTAGTGACATTTGCTAGACTACCATTTTGTTACTTTCAAGGGAACAAGCTTAAAGCTTGTGTACAATATTCCAGTCCTAAGCAAATTATACCACTGGTGTGATATCTGAATGCTAGCGATGGAAGGGGTTTGCATTTCTCTTTCATTGCCTCAGGAACTTAACTCTGAAAATAACAGAATGGATCCTACGTTGTGCTTACTGATGCAAGTTTTACTTGCTTATCCAATATCACAGACCTACTGTCTGCGTGTTGTCTTACTTTTCACAGAAATTCTTCCAAGTTCAGGTAAAATGCAGCCTTTTGAAGATTTCATTATCCTAAATGTAAAAGGTGTTATTGATCAGACAGTGTACACTTTGAACTTAATAAAATTGCACTCCTGCTGTCTTCAAGAGATTAAACAGAAATTAGGCTTGACATTTTATCATCAAAACCAAAAATTCTGATCTTTTTGGTAGTTTTGCTAATGTTTAAAAGATTAAGCTTTTTAAATGTAAAACATAAATTCATTTTTCCAGGATCCATCAAAAACAAATGCTTCTCTGTTTAGAAAACACTTTGTGCTTTGCACAACAGCTATGGCTGAGAAGAGCAGCATACTAACCCGGCACAGTGCCATTGCCTCCTCTCTTAAGCCAGGGTATGACTATCTGCGTGTCTGGCAACTGCGGACTTCAAGGGAATGCACTTCCTTGCTGTTGAGTTTCTAGGCAATACCTTTTATTTTTTGTTCCTAGTAAGCAGCTGATATAGAATGCAACACAAGTACCAGAAAAACCCAGTTTTTGAGTAGCCATATACTATAACTATACAACAGGCCCTGGGTCTTGCAAAATAAAAGTTTGTGTCTAAAGGGTAGTTTGCAAGTCCTAAGACAGTTTTGGTCAGAATTCTTAAGTGTGACATATACTCACGATGTTTTTCCTTTCCCTCCTCTCCTCTAAACTCGGAAGATTTTCAGAAGCTATTTGTATTTTTTTCAACTTATGTTCACTAAACACATGACACTGGAAAGGTTTCTGTATTTTTCATCTCAATTTAGGCACTGATAAAAGTCTTCAAAACTCATAGCACCATTTAAGAAAGAGTTGCTTTTTTTCCCCCTTCATTTGTGTTATTTTACATTTGTATACTAATATTTCATAGGTGTTTCATGGCACCTCTTTCATTTTGAGCTCTGTTTATGATTATGTCGCTGCATTGTGTAGTCTGTATTATGATGGAGCGGTGAGCCTCAGAATAGTCTTGCAGTTGTGGGCAGGCAGCCTTCTTCCTTCCCAAAATTGCTTCAGAGCCTTAAGCCTGTTGTGTGTCACCTCCTGAACTAAGTGAATTAGAATTGGTCTCAGAAAACCCCAACCAAACCCAAATCCACAGAAAATGGCAATTCCAATTTTAAGAGGAAAAAATTGATGTAATTCCACTTAAGACTCCTCCAGCGTTTGACGGGCCAAAGAAAGACAGGTGAGCTTTTTCTTTCCAAATCTGGAGTCACATTTTTTATAAAAAACAACACCACTCTATGAATCAAATACACTTTGTATGACCCTCCTTCCAAATAAATGTCATTGTCATAATGCAAACATGTTACTCCTGCCTTGTAACTTCAAGGTGTTAGAAAAGGTGATTCCAGGTAAAACAATGCAGGCAAGACATACTTGGATCTGTACTGACATGCAGACTATAGTTTTCTTGTACTCTTCACTCTGGAAAATAAGCATTTCAACAGTACATCTTGAAGAAGTTTTGGTGTGGGTATTGACTGAACTGACTAAAGTAAACCAGTTAACTAGATGGGATGTAGCAGCATTCATTGGAAAAGACAGCATGTTATAGGATGCTTTTGATGGTAATCTGACATTATATAATATCAGAAATTCCCAGAGTTTATTAGAAGATGCAACTGCTTAGGTATTTATTTTAGTGTGTTATGCAATTCCTTATGTCTGCTGGTTTTAATTTGGATTTCATTTAAGTAAGAATGGATTGGAAAGCAAAACTTGCATCTTGTGAAGCATTCAGAATTTTTTGAGGTTTGCTGGACTGGGCCGAGAAGTAAAATTTTTTTTTAAATTCTGAAAAGTTTTGTCTTGGCATTTTTGAAAAATTGTATTTCAGCTGCATTGAAACTGTTCATTTCAGCTCCAATTTAACACGTTGCAATGTTTTAGTAATACACCTGTAGAGCCTAAACAATATTGAGCAGTATCCTCAACAAACTACAAAGAAATCAGCATATTCTGTGAGGGAAGAAGAATTACTGCAAAATATTATTATTTCTATAGGAAACAACTGTGCTGTAGAAACAGTATGTCTACTATACTGTAGATACTGTAAATCATATCTACTATATCATAATAAACATATTCTCAATAAGTATACTTCAAGTAAAGGATAACTGGTTTACTTGTTTTCTGTGAGTATAGATTTAAAATTTATATTAAAGGTTGTCTGATATGTTCAGAAGAATGATAAACGGTGCAGGAAAGAGCTGAACAAGAACAAAGAAAAAGATCCATATCTTTCTTGCCAAATACAAGACTGGGCAGAATTACAAGGAAGGGGAAGGCAAGGGCCTGGGGTGAGATTCTGACCTTGCTGGTGTCAGCATAACTACTGTTCCATCCTTGTTTAGGATGAAGATACAGACATGGAATTAAGTTTGCTGTTAGCAAAGTCTGTTTTATGACTTCTACGAACTACAGTCTTTAAAAATGTTCCAGTACTGTGCCTCTCTGATCATCTTAATAGATATTCCTTGTTACTAGCACTTTTATACTCTGCTCCCTCTCTGACACAGCAGTAGAGGGAACTTGGAGGCCTCTCCGTGTTGCCAGGGAAGGAGAGAATTCGTGCAGGAGGGAGATGGGGAATGTGATACATAAGCAACTCCATCAGGCAGACCAGTGGGTGACCTTCATTAGTCAGCAAGATTCAACAGTAGCTGGCAAGCTTGGCTCCCGTGATCATGGAAATATACTGTAAATATAGCACAAAGGTTGTCCAAAATAGGAAAACAGTACCGCAGGGGGGAAAAAAAAAAAAAAGAGAGAAAGAGAGAAAAAAGAGGAAAAANAGAGAGAGAGAGAGAGAGAGAGAGATGGTAATTGAAAACTAGTGACACAAAGTATCTTCAGAGATAAGTGGAAGAGGAAGCAAAGAGACTTTGTATCTCCAGTGATGCCATTATCCTCTGGACTGGATTTGTCAATGTTGTATATGGCATTGCTTTTACTCTCCCCTGCTACTTGATAGCTGCTACCACAATTACGACATGCAGTGAAGCAAGAAAAGGCACAGAATAAAGGTTCCTGTTTGTCGTGGTTTAACCTGGCAGGCAGCTAACCATCACACAGCCATTCTCTCCCACCCTCAGTTGGTTGGGGAGAGAATTGGAAAAAAAGGTGACACTTGTGGGTTGAGAAAAAGACAGTTTAATAGGACCGAAAAGGAAAGGAAAATAATCATAATGATAAAGAATATACAAAACAAGTGACGCACAATGCAGTTGCTCACCATCTGCTGACCGATGCCCAGCCAGTCCCCGAGCAGTGGCCACCTCCGCCCAGACAACTCCCCCAGTTTTATTGTTCATCACGATGTCATATGGTATGGAATAGCCCTTTGGCCAGCTGGGGTCAGCTGAACTGGCTTCTTGTGCACCTCCAGCCTCCTCCCCAGCAGGGCGGTATGAGAAGCTGAAAAGTCCTTGACTTAGTGTAAGCACTGCTCAGCTACAACTAAAACATCCGCATGTTATTAACATTATTCTCACCCTAAATCCAAAACGCAGCACTATACCAGCTACTAGGAAGAAAATTAACTCTACCTCAGCTGAAACCANGCAAACATGTTACTCCTGCCTTGTAACTTCAAGGTGTTAGAAAAGGTGATTCCAGGTAAAACAATGCAGGCAAGACATACTTGGATCTGTACTGACATGCAGACTATAGTTTTCTTGTACTCTTCACTCTGGAAAATAAGCATTTCAACAGTACATCTTGAAGAAGTTTTGGTGTGGGTATTGACTGAACTGACTAAAGTAAACCAGTTAACTAGATGGGATGTAGCAGCATTCATTGGAAAAGACAGCATGTTATAGGATGCTTTTGATGGTAATCTGACATTATATAATATCAGAAATTCCCAGAGTTTATTAGAAGATGCAACTGCTTAGGTATTTATTTTAGTGTGTTATGCAATTCCTTATGTCTGCTGGTTTTAATTTGGATTTCATTTAAGTAAGAATGGATTGGAAAGCAAAACTTGCATCTTGTGAAGCATTCAGAATTTTTTGAGGTTTGCTGGACTGGGCCGAGAAGTAAAATTTTTTTTTAAATTCTGAAAAGTTTTGTCTTGGCATTTTTGAAAAATTGTATTTCAGCTGCATTGAAACTGTTCATTTCAGCTCCAATTTAACACGTTGCAATGTTTTAGTAATACACCTGTAGAGCCTAAACAATATTGAGCAGTATCCTCAACAAACTACAAAGAAATCAGCATATTCTGTGAGGGAAGAAGAATTACTGCAAAATATTATTATTTCTATAGGAAACAACTGTGCTGTAGAAACAGTATGTCTACTATACTGTAGATACTGTAAATCATATCTACTATATCATAATAAACATATTCTCAATAAGTATACTTCAAGTAAAGGATAACTGGTTTACTTGTTTTCTGTGAGTATAGATTTAAAATTTATATTAAAGGTTGTCTGATATGTTCAGAAGAATGATAAACGGTGCAGGAAAGAGCTGAACAAGAACAAAGAAAAAGATCCATATCTTTCTTGCCAAATACAAGACTGGGCAGAATTACAAGGAAGGGGAAGGCAAGGGCCTGGGGTGAGATTCTGACCTTGCTGGTGTCAGCATAACTACTGTTCCATCCTTGTTTAGGATGAAGATACAGACATGGAATTAAGTTTGCTGTTAGCAAAGTCTGTTTTATGACTTCTACGAACTACAGTCTTTAAAAATGTTCCAGTACTGTGCCTCTCTGATCATCTTAATAGATATTCCTTGTTACTAGCACTTTTATACTCTGCTCCCTCTCTGACACAGCAGTAGAGGGAACTTGGAGGCCTCTCCGTGTTGCCAGGGAAGGAGAGAATTCGTGCAGGAGGGAGATGGGGAATGTGATACATAAGCAACTCCATCAGGCAGACCAGTGGGTGACCTTCATTAGTCAGCAAGATTCAACAGTAGCTGGCAAGCTTGGCTCCCGTGATCATGGAAATATACTGTAAATATAGCACAAAGGTTGTCCAAAATAGGAAAACAGTACCGCAGGGGGGAAAAAAAAAAAAAAGAGAGAAAGAGAGAGAGAGAGAGAGAGAGAGAGAGATGGTAATTGAAAACTAGTGACACAAAGTATCTTCAGAGATAAGTGGAAGAGGAAGCAAAGAGACTTTGTATCTCCAGTGATGCCATTATCCTCTGGACTGGATTTGTCAATGTTGTATATGGCATTGCTTTTACTCTCCCCTGCTACTTGATAGCTGCTACCACAATTACGACATGCAGTGAAGCAAGAAAAGGCACAGAATAAAGGTTCCTGTTTGTCGTGGTTTAACCTGGCAGGCAGCTAACCATCACACAGCCATTCTCTCCCACCCTCAGTTGGTTGGGGAGAGAATTGGAAAANCTGACCGATGCCCAGCCAGTCCCCGAGCAGTGGCCACCTCCGCCCAGACAACTCCCCCAGTTTTATTGTTCATCACGATGTCATATGGTATGGAATAGCCCTTTGGCCAGCTGGGGTCAGCTGAACTGGCTTCTTGTGCACCTCCAGCCTCCTCCCCAGCAGGGCGGTATGAGAAGCTGAAAAGTCCTTGACTTAGTGTAAGCACTGCTCAGCTACAACTAAAACATCCGCATGTTATCAACATTATTCTCACCCTAAATCCAAAACGCAGCACTATACCAGCTACTAGGAAGAAAATTAACTCTACCTCAGCTGAAACCAGGACACTGTTCTTTCATACTTTTGTGATCATGGCACAAATATAACCAAACTGCTTGTTTCAGTCTGTTGACTTATCTGAAGAGCAGCTGTCAAAATTGTTCAGGAAGACAAAGGCCTATCCTTACCCAGATCAACTGCAAAACTTCTCCTCCAGAGGGAAATTATAACTGTTCTCTCATAGCACACATAGACCTACTGCAAAAGTCAAACCAGGAAATGCTCCTCAAACGAAGCACTGTATTGAAAGCCATTTGCCAACCATTGTTTGCCTCTTAACCTTGTAAATTTTTTCAGTAAATGACAAAGATTTTGCTGGCCTGCCATAATAGGTGCAATTGGAAGTATAAAAGATGGCAAGGTAAAGTTACACCTCAATTAGATAAATCAGTTTGAATCTGGGTTGGCTGTTAGTAACATTTTCTTAAAATACTCTCTTTCATAACCAAGCCCTTTCACACTGTTTCCAAGAGCATACACATGCTAGTACTTGGAGAGTACTCAGTTTTCGATAGCTGCATTGACAAATATTCCCTAGCATTAAGTATTTCAGATATACTTAGAAGCAGTTTCATTCATGGCTTCTGCCAGCTCCATAGTCATGTCTGATCTTTAGTCACTCAGGGATAACTTGCATTATTTTTGATAGATGGTTTCTACACTTTTAACAGATTATTAAGATTACCTTTTAAGTTGTGGGAGCTCACTTTTGATATTCACTGCTGCATTTGTGTTCTTTTAGAGCAGAAAAGTTTTCCAGTACTGAAATACATGCCTAACTGGAGAGTAAGGAAAAGGAAAATGGACTTAATTGAGTAGGAAATGGAATGCAACTGGAATGGAATGGAACTGGAATGACATGGAATGAAAGGAGGAAACAGTAGGCTTACTTGGGAAAGACAAGGCAATGTTAATAACGGTATAAAGAAAGTAGTTCTGTTTGCTCAAGAACAAGAAGGAACTGCAGGAAATTTGGCAGGTACAGAAGGAAAACTATTTAAAAGCTCTTCCCTCCTTTTCTATCATCTGATGAAACTTGCTTATATCTGCTGCTGACCTGTGTGCATGTGTGTATACAGAAAAATTTATTGACGATTCATAGGTAAGTAAGTATGTGTGTGCACAGTAGCAATTCTGAAATATCTTGGTAAGAGTCTATTTAATGTATTTTAAAATTAACACAACACCAAGTCATTCTTTAGTTAAATTTTTGACCTCCAAATGGGTCTTTCTTGAACCACAATAAACACAAAAAAGCACAAAGACAAATAAACATCTCTTTCATTCCCTAACACAGCACAAAAAGGAGTAGCTACAATTTCCATGAATAAAGTCAACATTTCCTACACCCGTTTTACAGTCAGAAAGCTGGTAAATATATTCATATGATTCATAAGAAATTATCATTAAGACCACAAGAAATTGCTCATGTCTATCTCCAAATGCCTATTGTTCTTCTCAAAGTGTGCATCTGGACTAATTTTAATTAAGGTGGTACCTCTTCAGGCAAGGTACTGTGTTCACTGAAGTAACCATCAGCTGGATGGTCGCTAATCTGGGCTCCTGGCTACTCACTTATGCAGCTATCCCATTCTCTGGCACAATATACATAATATAGCAAATTGATGTGATCATTACTTTACCAGTGGCTAAACTATTCTCCAAAAATAGCCCAACAAACACGATGCACGCTCCACTGCTTCCCTCTTCTGCTGAGTTTATAGAATAGGAAGCAAGAATTCATCTGTGTGTGTACATATATATAACAGTGCTTGGATGAGCATATTCCCATGATGAGGTCATAAAGCAGGTCAAAAGGGAGTAGAAAAGCTCATCCAGAATTTGAGTGGCATGAAAGGTCTCCAGTGCAGTGTTACTTCTGAGCAGGGGGTGACTTTCCAAAAGCCTCATCTGGGAGAGTTCTGCAGCTGCTTTATCCAAACAGCCAGCCCTGCTGTAATGATGCTACAAGATTGCATTCTTTTTTAATACTACTATTTTTCACTTAGACGGGGTAAAGAAAGGACGAAGGATGCAAACAGTAAAGACATAATATCTGTAACTTCAATACTGTTAAAAAGCTTATTATTTCATGCATACTGCTTACCTTGATCGTGTCTCTTCGGTTCACAGCATACAGTTCTTCAGGGCAGCATATTTCCCTCTGGCCTTTCCATTCCAAAACTGGGACAAAGTTATTTCCAAAAGCAAAAGTCTCCACAGAATAACCAGCACCCTCTTGTGTTCATGGTGCACAGAGGCCGAACCCTGCTCCAGTAACTTTGGATAACTCCAGAACCTCATTCAATGCTCAAAGCACCTTCCCCTGCCCCAAATCTGATGTGACAGCAGGAACCTGAAGGCTCACAGGTGTTCCTCCAATAACTGGCTATTGCCCAGATAGGAAAGCAGTAATTATCACAGCTATACATACCTCATATCTTAATTTGCACAAACACCATCAGAAATTTTCAATCTGAACAACTTTTGCCTCAGTATTTGTTTGGAGCTAGCATCCAGGAAGCATGGAAGTTTCTCAAAAATCAGTTTTCACCATGTCTTCAACAGAAGGCAGAACATCCTCAACGGGCTTCAAATCTCCAGCACTTTGTAAATTGTACAATAGTGCAATACCAATGACATGACAAAGTAGATCCATACACAGTTTGTCTAGGGTACAGCACTTGTATCTAAATAAAAGCACAATTGATGGAATTATCAGTGGACCAGTTCTCTTGTAAAAAATGAAGAGGACTGCCAGCCCCTAAACTGTCCATATAGCAAAGACCTTTTTTTTTTCTGGTCAGATTACTTCATACAGAAAATCAAAGTTGCATATAGTTTGTAAACAGCTCTCTGCAGAAACTACTCAGCAACTTGTTGTAGAGTTTAATAGAGAACTACATATTTTTGCCGCTTTTCAAAATCCTCTGTCCTGGTTTAACCTCAGCTAGCAACTAAGCACCACACAGCCACTTGCTCACTACCCGCCTCGGTGGGATGGGGGAAAGAATCAGAGGAGTCAAAGTCAGAAAACTTGTGGGCTGAGATAAAGACAGTTTAATAGGTAAGGCAAAAGCTGCGCACGCCAGCAAAGCAAAACAAGGAATTTGTTCACGACCACCCATCAGCAGGCAGGTGTTCAGCCATCCCCATGAAAGCAGGACTCCATCATGCATAATGATTACTTGGGAAGACAAAAGCCATCACTCCGAATGTTCCCCCTTTCCTTCTTTTTCACCCAGATTTATATACTGAGCATGACATATGGTATGGAATAACCCTGTGGTCAGTTGGGGTCAGCTGTCCTAGCTGTGTCCCTTCCTAGCTTCTTGTGCCCCCACCCCCAGCCTACTCACTGGTAGGGTGGTGTGAGGAGCAGAAAAGGCCTGGACTCTGTGTAAGCACTGCTCAGCAACAAGAAACCACCCCCGTATTATCAACAGTTTCCAGCACAAATGCAAACCACAGACCCGCGCTAGCTACTATGAAGAAAATTAACTACCTTAGCCAAAACCAGCACATCCTCCTATGTAATTAGGTAGCATATACTGTTCTTATTGCACAGCACTGATTCTCCAAGAATCCTCCAGTATGATCACCATTTTCTGTTTAATTGTACGTGTTTCACAATGAACAAAGTCAGTCCAAGTATTTTGCACATTAATGTAGCCATATTTTATCATGTTTGTATTATCTATGTAGATTTTTGTCATCTTTGGTAGCTGAGTCTTGAATAACTTTTCCACATGAGGATATTAGTATAACTAGGTAAAATCTGAATCCAATTTAAATTCTATGGGTGCCAGGTATAAAAAGATGCATAAAAGTTTGCAGCAGGTGAGCTGATTATGTATAAAATATATTTTGAAGAATGTGAGAAGCAACAATAGTGCTGAATGCACTCATGAAGATATATTTAAAGAAATAAATGTTTCTGGCCACAATAGTTAATTCAGCACCAGGGAAAAGGCTTCAATGAGATTTGTGGGCCTGGCACTGTCTCATGATTACCATCAAAATTAATTAAAGCATCTCAAAAAACCAGCTTTGAGTCTTGAACCACAGTGTTCCTCATGCATATGATGAGGGTGAAATACTACATACTAAAAACTGCTAGACAGCTCAAATGAGGGCGTGCCATATTCGAAGTTTCTGTCATCTAATGTGTATCGCGAATACAGAAATGTGTGGGTGTCGTGGTTTTGGCCGGATTGGCCAAGCAAAATGACAGATGGCCCTTCCCCCCGCCTCTCTCCTCAGAGAGGAGAGGAAGAGATAAGGAGATTTACGGGTTTAGAAAAAGAACTAAACTACTTCAATGAAAATAATAATAAATAAGAAAATAGTAAATAATAATAGAATAATAAAAATT
>VXBH01002515.1:193408-204638 GCA_013400035.1 Rynchops niger | reverse complement strand
GAACAGACAGGGTCCTCCTCAGACGTCGGCCATTGAAGAAAAATAAAAACAAATGAGCCAGAGCCCCCTTTGCCCCTTTGATCCCCCAGCTTGTATACTGAGTGTGATGCAGATGGGATGGAATACCCTGTTGGTCAGTTTTGGGTCACCTGTCCCGTCCGCTCCTCCCTACGGGTGGGACCCCTCTACGCTTCTCCACTTCCGACCCTCAAACGGGGCAAACAGTGAAGTTCGCTGACCTTGGCTGTTATAGCAATAAGTCTAAGCAAGAGCCTCTGTGCATACCGTTCCTTGGTATAGTCAGGTCTTATCACTCTGAGAGGGAACAGCGTCTGAACAATATGCTGTTAATTTCAGACTTTAGTCAGTTAGAAGAGGCCCAGCTAAAAAGTAAAATTACAAATCAGAAATTTGGTTCTGTTTTACCTCAAACCAGGACAGTGGGTATGAAGTGATGAGCAGCGGGCAGCCTGCTCTTGCAGCCTAGATGGATGACAGTGCACTCAATTTAGGTGGTCTGCCTTCACATCCACTAGTCTCCACTGGTGCATTATGGAGCACTACCTGTACCACTAGTGTTTATAAAATACTGTCCGAAAAAAAAAATCCCACTTTTTTTTTGGTGTCATACCTACTGCTACAAATAAATGAGCGAATCCATGTTTGATTCTGAACTTTTAAGAAGACTTAGAATCACCATCTTTTGCCTACAAAAAGTAGCTCAAATAATGTAACACCCAGACTGTACTGGTCTGTTCTTCAGGTGAGTTTAGTAATACACTTTTTAAAAAAATAAAAATATCTGTGTTCAAATGCAGAAAAATATCCCCCCCTGCTGGACTTTGTAAGATTTGTTAAGACTTTGTTAATTTCATAAATACAAACGAGAGGTGAGGTTATGATAAAATTACAGCTTGTACACCATCCTCCATGGATATGGCACAAAAAATTTTATAATCTCTCATTTGCCTTCATGCTTTTCACTATACACTTAATTTTAGTTGCATTTTGTTTAATACATCAGCCCATTGTCAACATTAGTCTCATTTCAGTGATCTGTATTTAGCAAGAATGGCACATTGGTCTAAAGTGTTACCTGTTTTATGTATAAATGCAAGCAGACAATAACTGCCAACGTCATCTCCCAAATTCACAACCAGAATTCAATTATACTTTAAACAATTCTGTAGATTAACAAAGGCTTTATCTTGGCCTGGAAGATACTGAGGCAGACCATTTAAAGCTTAGTTATTGCACTTCTCAATTGACTCTGTGAGGTGTTTTTTTTAATTCCTTATAGGTGTTATGAAAAGGCAACAAAAAGAAAAAAGTGGCAAACCTGTAAAGAAGAGTTTGAAAATGTTGTTGCAAATATTCCTAAACTCACTATTCTGAAGCTAAAAAAACAAAATAAACCAAAACCCAAACGGAACAAATGCATAACTGCTCTACAGATCTTTTTGGATACAACACAGGAGAGTGTACCCGAAAATCACGTGCCATTAATTAACTCTAAATACTCTGGAAATTCAGTCAGTGGAAAAGTACCTTGACCAGATCAGTGCAAATAGTCATGCCAGAATTCCATCTTCAGAAAGGGGAAAATTAGCACATATAGTGTGACCTCTAGCGTGAGTAAGACTGGGTGAAGAATAGTAGGGTATAATGTGTTTTCATAGAATCACAGGGACCTTTAACAGTCAGCTAGTCCAACCCCTCTGCAATAACCAGGGGCATCTTCAACTAGATCAGGTTGCTCAGAGCCCCGTCCAACCCGTTTGCAGGCACGGGGCATCCACCACCTCTCTGGGCAACTTGTGCCAGTGTTTCACTATCTCCACCGTTGAAAATTTCTTCCCTGTATCTAGTCTAAATCTACCCTCTTTTAGCCTAAAAACATAACCCCTTGTCCTATCGTTACAGGCCCTGCTAAAAAGTCTGTCCCCATCTTTCTTATAAGCCCCTTTTAAGTACTGGAAGGCTGCTATAAGGTCTCCCCAGAGCCTTCGCTTCTCCAGGCTGAACAACCCTAACTCTCTCAGCCTGTCCAGGAGAGGACATCCATGGCTCTTCTCTTGTCCACTGACGTGATCACTCCACCACAGAAGGCCACTAGGTTAGTCAGGCAGGACTTGACCTTGGTGAAGCCATGCTGGCTGTCTCAAATCACCTCCCTGTCCTCCATGTGCCTTAGTACAGCTCCGACCAGAATCTGTTCCATGATCTTCCTCAGCATAGAGGTTGGTAGTTCCCAGGGTCCTCCTTCCTATCCTTTTAAAAAATGGGTGCAGCTTCTCTTTTTCCAGTCTCTGGAGACATCACATAACTGCCATGACTTTTCAAATATCATGGAGAGTGGCTTGGCAACTACATCAGCCAGTTCCCTCAGAACTCTGGATGCATCTCATCAGGTCTCATTTTGCTAGACCACAGGTTTGTTTGTCTACTTCTGACATTTCTTAAAGGGTCGTTTACTTTCTTAATTTGGAGATCAAGAGAGCTGATGACAGTTCAAGAAAAAAATATTCCTCAAAACTCCTAAAATACCATTTTTTGCCATTAAACCAAGACACAGCCAAAAATAAAACCAAAGAACCTTTAAGGAATCTAAGCCAACATAAATTTAGAGGAAGTAAGTGGATCTCTAACAAATTTGCAACATCTAGGATTTTTTCCACATAAGTTCTTAGCTCTGATTTATATAGCACAAAGCAAGTTCTCTGTGTCATATCCAAGTGCCACCATCTCTTGTTTAAAGGCAGTGAGAATTTTTTTTCCTTTTACCGAAGTGAAAAAAATATGCCTGCCTATGTTACACCCTCTTCACTCCTTCAAGTTAACCTGTAATTAGAAGATGATTTCCAAAGTACCTACTTTATTCCCCAGTCCTCTGTTACTTAGCATCATAAATTTTGTTTTCGCATGTCAAAAAGCAGTACAGGAAAAAGCCACAACTAGTATATGTTAATCTAAACTGAGTAATCAAAGGATACATTCATAATGCTCTATCTTTAGAAAAGTAGTCTAAAGAACTGAAGGAAAGAAAACAACTTTTGAGGACAAGAGGTGTGATCTATCCAAAAGAAGGGCTCTTTGACAGGAAGCTTGCAGAGGGATGCCTGTCAACAGCTTGCTTTGCCCAGACCCAGGAGGCCAGGATTCACAGAAACTGGCAGGATAAGCAACTGCTTCTCTTCCTTGGCAAACCCCTCACCCAGAGGTAAATAGTCCCTGTACACAGTATGCCCTGTTGTGCTCTGAAGCAGAGACTGGAGATTCATTCTCTCCTTGTGAGAAGATGACAGTACACATTTTTGCCTCAGTTTTGTATCAGGACACTCCTCCATAAATTACACACTTCACTGCAGTGTTTGTGGATCCAGCGTTCCCATCCTTTTTCCATTTCCATGACCATATCTGCCCCTGAGTCTGGGAGGAGTAAGAGCAGAGAGAGTGGTCTATCCAGAAATGCATCTGTCAGACACTCTGTATCTGCCACTATTTTGTGGTCACTACACTCTTCTGAGCACAGCTCAAGCAAGTGCAGTGACCTGACTTCTCAGAAGTAATAAAAACAGAAGCAAATCCCACCTTAAACCCTATATCAGTTTTCTTCTAGGCCCTGTTCTGATGTCATGTTCTCTGTAGTGTCTGCTGCACTAATGGGAAATGCTTTGGAAAATTACATCTCATTTGGTGTATTTCAGAAGTCAGTCTAGACCATAAGGTTTCAGCTCACCTTGAAGAGTAAACAGTTCTGGACAGAGCTAACGGTGATAACACAAGTGTACCGCAGGACACTGACAGCATTTCCACCATCAGGTGTTACCGAAAAGCATTTTTCTTCATTTCGTGTTTGTCGTGAGAGGCCATGGCAAAACACAGACTGTGGGATGAGCTGAGTTGAGTGACATTGTTTCCAGCCCCACCAGAAATGCCCTTGAGCTAAGAGCATCACTCTCAAAGCCCGTGCTACATGTGCATATGGAGGACAGATGGTTAATATCTCCTGTGAATTTTGTTTTGTGAATTTTGTCACTGAACTTCTGGGAGGTCTTCCAGTGGGAAAAAAACTGTTATAGTGTCTTGAGCACTCAGAAACTCTTTGGCTTTTCACAGAGGCAGTAACACTTTAAGGCCAAAGCATCAGCATCCCCAGCCTGTGATGGTCCGCTGTCCAACTCCATACCTCTGGAGCTGTCTATGGGCACTGGTGACTCCTCAACTGAGGGATTTAGAAGGCAAGCAATCTCCTTTCCAAATACTTCCATGCAATTGTTAATAAGGAATTCCACCAGCACTTTTATGTGCACGCATAAAACCACTGATTTCAATCCAAGGGGCAGAAAACGCATCAAACAGCCTTTCTGACTCCTGACCCTTTCTTATGTGCAGAAAATGCAGCCATGTCACTGCTCTTACAAAAAGCTCCTTCACAAGCATTCAAAAGGAATGCTCTGATTGGCCCAGATGATTGGTAAACTCAGCAAATCTTGTGTTTTACCTCCATCAGCACCTCCAGTGGGAGCTGCTTCTCCTCACTTAACATATTTGATCCCATGCAGATGGCAAGACTACTGAAGTCCATCCTGCTTGTTGATGAGTTTTGCCTAATGATACAGCAGAGAAAGCAACTGCTTGAGGATGAGGAGATTGGCTCTAGGCAACCTGTCAGGCATCCTAAGGGAACATGAACATAATGTAACACCACTTCAGTGGCTGCTACTTCTTTAAAAGCATGTATTTCATTAAACTAGTAGAAATGACATGACTTCTAAAGAGATGAAAACATGCTTTTTCCATGACTTAGCAGCACTAACATTCAAGGACCACCACCAGCAGCTCAGTAGTGGGTTAACTCTAAGATCTGCACCGACATGCTAGCATTACTGAAGCCCACGTGTTTGAGGAGATTAACAACATTAATAAATCATATGTTGTCAAGAGAAAACACTGCAGACTTTTCTAAGGCAGATGAAAGCCTGCAGTTGTGTTGTGCAGCTTTCAAGGTACTCTAAGCCAGCTTTCAAATCTACTTTTCATGAAGGAAGCATGGTGGTGTTTCTCTCAAGACCCTTCAAAGGAAGACTTGTTGTCCATGCCTGACTGACAGCAGAAGGACCACCTCCACTAAAACACTGCAACCGCTGAGAGTAATTTTGTGAAACAATCTCAAGTGCCTTAAGGAATTGTTATGACTAAAGAAATTATTTTCTGTGCCACTTTCCCCCTAAATCCCACTCCACAGCAGCCATAAACAGCCGTCAGAACCAACAAGATTTTACAGGAAACTGTCAATTAGCAAGGAAGTCCCAGGCCTCTACCAGTCCCTCCATACCAGTGGCACTACTTGCAAAACTTACTCTTTCAGCTCTCCCAGTCTATCCTCCTTGCTCGTCTTCTCCAAGGGTCCCATCCAGTCCTTGATAGAGGTCAGCCAGCAAGAGTTTCAACAAGATGTTTCAGACTAAGTTCTGCAATGCCAAGAGCTTCAGATAAGGCTTTGAATGCTCCCTCTGATGTCACAGGGAACATCCCAGTGACCCTGGCTTGGAGGAGGCAGGTTGGTTTCAGTGACTTTCTCTCAGCTACCTACCAATGCTGACATAGAAGGAAGCTGCCGGGGTATGGGCCAAACAAACTCACACTAGCCTGTTAACAGGACTCCCCACTCTTCTCTGCCCTCTGGTCTCCCCTAATCTCAGTCTGCCTCCCAGAGGAGAACACTGAGGAAGAGCATGAAGTGAGTTTCCAACGGACATGCTAGAAAACAGGGGCAGAACAAAAGGAACAGAAAAGGAGACTGAGAAGAAAAACATCAAACTTAGAATTTTAAGTCTGAGAAACAGTTTGGCTACAC
This sequence comes from Rynchops niger, assembly GCA_013400035.1. Taxonomy (NCBI): domain Eukaryota; kingdom Metazoa; phylum Chordata; class Aves; order Charadriiformes; family Laridae; genus Rynchops; species Rynchops niger. The sequence goes on along the minus strand of VXBH01002515.1, from coordinate 198,778 downwards.
TGTAGCTTTTGCATGGGCTCCTGGCTAGGTCAAAGCCAGTCACTGAAGAGGGACCTGCAGCGTGGCAGGGAGCTCCTGCAGCTTGACGTCGTAAGAATTGACCTTCACAATCACTGCCAGCAGGTGCACAGTTTGGCTTCCCCGGTCAACATCCTCTCTTGTATCTAGGGCCTCCTTCAGCTCTCAGTCTGCTTTCATCCTGGCAGCTGTTCTGAATATCCCCTCAGCTGATGACCCTTTCACATACAATATATCCAGGAGTTCCTGTGGGAAACATGGGCCAGGATGGGAGAACGGGGACTTTGATGAAGATACACCCTGTGGCATGTAAACCTCTCTTAGAGACAGAAGCAGGTTTGGATGGGGAGGCACACTCTGCTTTCACTGAGATGCGATCTAGATGTTGCTCCAGGGAGATCACACTGGGAGAAGGCTCATGTTCTGCCATCACAGAAATGACTTTGTGCTGGCGAACTCCCCTCACTGCCATGAAGACAGTCCTGCTTTCTTCCTAGAGGGAAACAGGGCACAGGCTATTCTTCATGTCCAAATCTCTCCCTGTCCCTTCCCACTCAACCAAGCCAGGATGTGCAGAGACTGCTTAAAGGGGGTAAAAAGCCTGTCTTTTGGAAAAACATCCTGTGGGGAAACTGTCCAAGAACCTTATTAGACCAAAGACAGCGTTCAGCTATGGTCAGTGCTAGCCTATTGCTAACTTTTTTTTCTGGGAACACAGAAATCCCGGAGGTTTCTGATGCTGAGAAGAGTTATTTGAAGGATTTGTGTGAGACCACAAGGATTCATGCAAAAGACCAAATCTACTACTCTTATTCACAGCCCTGGGTTTTATCCCCCGGAGCCGCCTTCTAACAGAAGTTGTGTGGGCCAGAAAACGCCCAGATGTGGCTCCTGCCATATTTAGGCTGCAATGTAACCTGCAGAAGTGTGCACAGGGAGGAAAACAGGCAAATTACTCCTGAGGTCGATGGTATCTTTCATAGGAATGCTGCTTCTCAGGAGAATCCCGAGGGATTGGTACTCCCTCACCAGGCTTGCTTCCCTGGATCAGCTGGGACAATGTGTCACCTTCATGACAGCTACCAGAGGCTGGACAAAGAACGCCCTTCTGCAGACAGATCCCAATTGCCCTGGCACATCTGCAGCAGTAGAGGTCTGTCGCAGAGCAAGTAGCATCTTCCTTCTCTTTGTTGCTTTACCTGCTGCAAACAAAAACAAAAATCAGTTTAGAAAAAATAGGTGAGTGCTGTCCTAACCTCTCCTGTGTGCCATGCAGTCCTAAGCAGTGCAGCAGGAAAAGCAGGGGGCAAACACTTGAAACTGCAGCTCAGACTCAACAGTGTCTGTGGCTCCTCAAAGGGAGTATGCCATGACAGACTGTCCCAGATCTCACCCTGCCCCTGCTGATGCTCTTCTCCAGGGTGTCGACAGCAGCAGAGGCTGTGTGTGCTCAGAGAAACAAGTTCAGCCACTGCTGACAAGGCTTCCTTGCTTTTGCAGGAAACATCCTCACTTGGGGTGCCAGACCTCTGTTGCAGCACTCCTGGGAGAAGTAAGCACAGCTCCTTCTGCTGAGGAACATGGACCCACCTGGCTCTGAGGCCCAGAGCTGAGGGGGACACCCCTTGTATCTCCAAGCACTGTACTCCCTGCCACTGAGCACAAGGGAGAAAGGTTGCCTGGATGGCAGGGACCCTCCGAGGGCTCAGCGCTGTCTCTCCCTGCTGCCAGGACCAGCCGCCCCTTCCACTTTCCCCAGTGGTACCTCAAAACAGGAATCCCCATCCCCACCCCCACCTCTAAGCGCAGGGAGCCGCCATTTTGTTCCAGCCGCCATTTTGTTCCGACCACCATTTTATGGCGAGGTGCTGCCAGTGTCATGCCCTGCGATTGGCTGGCTGCTGCTCTACCCACGTGCCCCTCGGCCTCCCTCTGATTGGCTCCCTGCCGGCTGTGGGCCGGGAAGAGCTCAGGGTGGGAGAGGTGTACAGTCTTCTGCAGTCCTGGCAGTGTGGGTGGAGAGACAGAGGTGTGTACAAATGCGTAGAAGTAGATATGTTATTTATTTATGCATAGGTACACTGGTTTATATATATATATATGGGTGTGCCTACATCTATCTACTTGTGTATGTATATATGCATTTCTAAACATACAGAAATTAAATACATATATTTCTGTAAAAGCATAGGTATGAAGCAGACAAAAGGTCTTTTACCAACAGCCAATGCAGTGAATCATGAAATTCCAACGGGAATGAATGGTAATGGCAGGAAAGCACACGGCAGGTTTGCCCTCCCCACAGGCAAGCATAGAGCGTGGGCACCGGAGGAGCGCCAGCACGTCAGGGGGCAGCAGGAGAGAGGGCCCAGACCCCTCCAAGGAGCCCACCAAGGCTGCCCTGTGGATCGGTAGCAGTGCCAGGGTGTTGCAGAGCTTTCCAGCTTGGACCATATCACAGAATCACAGAATGGTAGGAGTTGGAAGGGACCTTCGGAGATCATCTAGTCCAAAGCAGGGTCACCTAGAGCAGGTTGCACAGGAATGCGCCCAGGTGGGTTTTGAATGTCCACAGAGAAGGAGACGCCACAACTTCTCTGGGCAGCCTGTTCCAGTGCTCTGCCACCCTCAAAGAAAAGAAGTTTTGCATCACATTCAGATAGACTTTCCTGTGTTCCAGTTTGTGCCTGTTGCCCCTTGTCCTGTCACTGGGCACCACTGAAGAGAGTGGCCCTATCCCCTTGACACCCACCCTTTAGATATTTGTAAGCATTGATGAGATCCCCTCTCAGTCTTCTCCAGGCTGAACAGACTCAGGTCTCTCAGCCTTTCCTCACAAGAGAGATGTTCCATCCCTTGATCATCTTTGTAGCCCTCCACTGGACTCTCTCCAGCAGCTCCCTGTCCTTCTTGAACTGGGGAGCTGAGAACTGGACACAGGACCCCAGACGTGGCCTCAGCAGGGCAGAGTAGAGGGGGAGGATGACATCCCTTGACCTACATGCCACAATCTTTTTAATGCACCTCAAGAGACCATTGTTTTTCTTGGCCGCAAGGGATGCCTCATGGTCAACTTGTTGTCCACCAGGACTCCCAGGTCCCTTTCTGCAGAGCTGCTTTCCAGCAGGTCAACCCCTAGGTCAATCATGATTATTTTGGGCCATGGGGGAGCAGGATGCTGGTGGTAATGGGGCTGGTGGGGCTTTTACTTCTGGGGCCCTGGCTTACAGGTCAGCAAAACAGGAAAACTGTTACAACAAAGTGCTATTTGGGAAAGCTAAATGAATATTACCTTGCTTCAAGCATCTTGTTGGCAAAGGGGTTATGGAGACAAAAGGATCCTTAGGTACAGATTGGCCCACGTGGTGGGCTGGTTGGTGTCTCACACTGGTGCAGAATGTGATCCCAGGAGTTAATATATACACCACCCTCCGCTCCAGGTGGGAAAAGTGTTGGGAGGTCTTTAAGCCAAACAACAGCCCAGATATGCCAAGAGCAGTTTTCTCCTTTTACACAATGAACATTGTTATGGTGTTAAGGATGGCAGGGAGGTATTTGAGGTAAGAAAGCTTTCTGGGCTTTGTCATACACTGTGTAACTTTGGCCATAGCTGTAAATATTATTGCTGACTGTGTTATCGCATGACTGTGCAGTTAACTTGGGCACAAGGATAAGGTGCTCCGGCTGCAGGCTGCTGTGACCAGGGGAGTTCTTACAGAGGCACAAGGCCCTGGCTATTAAAAACCAAAATGATTGTTTGGCTGTAATTTCCTGAGAGACTTTTAAGGTCTGTATAAAAACACCATGAATGTAAAGGCTGGAAGTGTGCAACATGCTAGGAACAAATCTAGAATATAAATAAGCATAAGTGATCAAAAATCATAGTATTATTTGGGTTGGAAAAGGCCTTTAAGATCATTGAGTCCAACTGTAAATCATGCCCATGATCAAAAATCCAGGAGCAGGGCAGGGTTATATTGTCTGTGACATATGCAGGAATCTGGGACACATTTCCCAAACTACATTTTTACAGGGAGATAGTCCTGGATGACCCTTTGGCTGAAGAAGAGGCAGAAAAGAAAACTGAAAGAAAATGGTAGTTAAAAGGGGACACATCTCGTGCAGTTTATTCAATTGTTTATTGACACAGAGTTCGGGGCTACACTTTGCTAGCGCACAATGCCAAAGGCTTTGATGGCTACTTTATTTTAGTCACCTTCTGAAGGAAAAAATGGATGTGCAATTAATCACCCAAGGCAGTAAACTCATGTGTAGATGTGTACCCAGCCTACGTAATATGTTTCATAGAGTCTTTAAATCTTTTACCCACAAAACCAAGCAATCTCCCCTACCCTTTGGGTATCAAGAGGTGTAAAGGTTATGTACCCCATTTTTTCAAAACTACTGAAAAGGAACACCTAAAGAGAATGTATTTTAACCCCTTGTGGGCACATGAGTAAGTTGATGTGACAAAATGAGATGGGGAGCTTGCAGAGTGCTTAGTTAGGGCCATTCTGCCTGCACTGTTGATCCCCAGAGATGCGCTTTTTGGTAGCAGCTTAAATGCCATTTGTCTGTATTACAAAGCAGCCCCCAATGAAAAGCTATATTGCTGTCATTTTACTAGCCTCTATCCCTTCATCAACAGAACAACACCCATTTGGACACCCCAAAGGTTTTTTGGAGAATTTTGACACAAGCTGCAGAATATACTTGAAGACCTGCTCATACACCACAGGGACGCCTTGAAAACCAGGGAGTCCACTGCCAGCCTGGGCTTTATAATAATCCACGTACATGGATGGGTTAAAACCTTTCTCAGATCTTTCTTTCATTCTAGACACCCCGATATGGTCTCCCTTTTTGATCAGAGGAACAGATTCTTTAATTTTAAACACACCCCGATGGAGGGTTTGAAGGGTTCACGTCCACATGCTGGGCTCTGATCACTCTGCAGAAGTTACGACTGTCATTCCTTATAAATGCTGGCAACATATCAACGCAGCAAAAACTGTTGCATGCTCTAAAATATCTCATGCAATCACAGAATTTCAGAGTTGGAAGGGACCTCTAGAGATCATCTAGACCAACTCCCCTGCTAAAGCAGGATTGCGCAGAGCACATCACTCAGGACTGCGTCCAGGCGAGTCTTGAAAATCTCCAGAGAAGGGGACTCCACACCCTCCCTGGGCAGCCTGTTCCAGTGCTCTGTCACCCTCACCGTAAAGAAGTTTTTCTGTGTATTTGAACGGAACTTCCTGTGTTCCAACTTGTGCCCATTGCCCCTCGTCCTGTCACTGGGAACCACTGAAAAGAGTCTGGCACCATCCTCCTTCAACCCACCCTTTAGAT